>VWZT01006543.1:42139-54483 GCA_013397055.1 Pachycephala philippinensis
AAAAAAAGGGGCATAACAAGTTCCAGTGGCTGGAAATTCAAGTCAGCGAAATTGGAGCTGAATTCAAGGTGTACATCTTAAATCATGAGGTTAAATCAACCTTCAGAGCAGACAAGCAGTAGACATGATAAATTCTCTCATCATTTAGTCTCTTAGGGGAAGATTATGTATTTCTCTATTTAAAAAAAGGAAAGAATAAAAAAGTTTTCTATGCAGTTTAAGCAGAAATAAATGGGAAACTTTGTGGATGTTGCTGAGCCAAAATTTCATGCCCTGAACTATGTAGGTCAGATGAGGTTCTCAGATGGGTTTTGCAAGGTTTGAAATCAAACTAGGTTGGTTTTTCTCTCCCACTATTCAAAGGAAGTTCCATTTTAACAACATTCAGCTTCAAAAGTAGCCCTTAATTTGTTAATTTGTTAAATTATCTATTTTATTTATTATTTGAAGCTGCTGAAAAGCCACCAGGTTATGGATGTACCCTTGGAATGTGTCGTTACAGCACTGATCCAGGGCGGTTTCCATGTGCACATTGAATGGAAAAGAGGATTGCAAGAGAAATATTCTGGGACCTGCCAACCCCCAGACCCCAGAGCGAGGATGAGGGATGTGCTCCACGGATGAGGTGCAGCTGGAGCCTCCTACAGAAGGGTTTCCTCAAGGTTTTACCTCCTAGAACTTTTCATTGATGCCTAAAGAGGCCAACCTAGAAACAGAGACTGGACAGGAGTAAGGGAATAAAGGTGGATATTTATTTGAAAGGCCTTCAGAGGCACACCCTGGGCAGGCCAAAGGCTGCACCCAAGATGGACCCCGAGTCACGAGTTCTTCACACTTTTACAGCTTTGGTCCATTTGCATCTCAACCCAATTTCACCAATTAAACTTTAGCTAATGATGGAATTTGCCCTCAGCTTGCCCCCCTTCTCAAGATGCTGGGTTACACATTTTGGGCCTAGGCCGGGCTGGGTGTCCTTGGAGAGCAGCCTGGAGAGGCTTTGTTCTGTCTGTCTCAGCATGAGAGAGCAGCAGCTCACAGGCTGCAGGACACTGCAGAGTTACACACTGGGAATGCAGAATCTGAAACAGATAAAAGCTAAAACCTAAGGCATCACCATGAGCCTCAGTCCCCAAAAGGCAGCAGATTCTGGCTGGTTTGGCATAAACTGGGAGATCTCCAAGAGCTACTGGTGATGCAATAAATACCCAAACTCATTATTCCTCTCTGGTGTTCATGTTTCATTGACATCGGTGGGTGTTAGCAAAGACTGCTGCTGCTTTGTGGAGTGCTGGAAAGATCCTAAAAACAAGGAAAAGAAGATTAGGACAGAAGAAGGAATGAATGGATGTGGATGAATCTCTGCCAGGAAGTTCCACACACAAAAAAAAAAAAAGCAAAGGAGCAGCTGTCTCCTCGATTAACCAGCCTCTGTTGTCTTCATAAATCACTTTGTGCTGCCATATCCGAGTCTTAGAAACCCAGGGAAGTATTTGCACATTTAATTCCTGTTTAAGGAGCTAAATCCCTTTTGAAATCCTTTGTCTCGTAAATAGTTTTGCTGATCTGAGCCTCGTGGCTCTAATCTAAGAGGGGCTAAAAGGAGGAATACACAATCCTTGCTGTTATGTGAGGGCACAGGATAAAGGGTGAGATAAAAGGGAAATACTGAACTGCCACCACGTCTTTGTAGGGGATTTTGGAAAAGTCACCATGGCCATGCCCATGAGTGAAGGTGGAACCTCATAAAATCAGGAATAACCTGCTCTAGTAGGAGGTGTCCCTGCCTGTGGAAGAGGGATTGGAATTAGATCATCTTTAAAGTCCCTTTTAACTCAAACCATGCTGATTCCGTGATTTTATGAATCCATGATTTCCTGCATTTTGGCACAGAGGATTTGGAATTGTCTATTGTGGCAGGGGTGGAAGCAGCTGGAAAGGGGGATTAGATAATTCAACACCACTTTTTTCTCTCCTTGATACAGAATGGGCTTTAAACCACCCACCTCCCATTTTATCACAGAATCAAGAAAGCGAATTTTACTCTGTTTTTTTACTCTGTGCCCATCCACATCTCTTCAATGACAAGAACTGAACCTGGATGAGTAGGGAAACCCTGAACCAAAGGGAATCTCTCACCCAACCAGACAATAATTCCTGGTACAGTTCAGTTTTCCAAACCCATCTTCCTTTCAGCTCTGTGGTTGGACCTCGCTTCTGGTCCCATGTCTGTACAGAACTTTGCACAACAGGAATCTTGTCTGAGGTAGACCTGAGGCCAACCAGTAGGAAAAAAGGAGTGTGAATCTTCCTTTTCACCATATGAATCATTCCTGTACCTACCACATCTCCCTCAGAACAGCACAGCTCATTACAGGGAGACAAATGTTAACAGGAAATGATAATGAGTGTCAAACCACCAGAAATGTGAGATTCCGGCCTGGGGAGAAATCAATGCTATTCACAAATTTGATCTGATCCCAAAACGTGGGAGAACATTTCTCCCCACCTTCACATCCCTGTGGTGCACAGTGAAGAGATCTTACAGAGACCTCCAAAACCCTGTTAATTTGTGCAATTCTGTTGGAGGAAATCTGAGTTTGTCTGATTTTGTTAATATTTTGATACTTGCCATGAAAAATAGCACAAGAGAATCTAATTAAACCAACACATTTTAACCTTGTTTGATTGGGGCTGGTGTAACATTGAGCTCACTAATTTGCAAAACTAATGAGTGCAGTCTGACCCAGAGTTGCTTTTTACAGTGTCAATTTACCCAGGAAGTCTGGAAAGCTGAGGCTCTTTACTTTTCTTTTTTTTTTCCCCAGTATTTTATTTGGATGTATGGAGCTGAAGCCCCAATTAAAATCCTGCCAAGCAAAAGGATTCCAGAATTCTGCAAAAGCATAACCAGGTTTCAAAGTCTTTTTTTCCTCCTTTTCCTCAAAGATATTTGATGGGGTCTAAGCCAAGTCCTTGCTTTGAAAGTTTTCAATCAAGAGTGGGAAGAAAGAGGAAGAAAGTGAACAAATCACTGCACGAGGGAGGTAAAACTAAAGGGGACAAACTACAGACGAATTCATGATTTTCCTTTCCATGACAAAACCCATCTCCCACCAAACCAGAGCTGAATAATTTTTCTTCTCTGGTTAACATAACGCTGAAACCTTTTCCAGGAGTGCTTTATATCCAATGATTTTTAGTGATTTTTTAAAGGAACCGTTTCAGATGGATTTTTTTTCCCTTTGATGCATTCAGATGTTCAATTTTCATCTTAGCAGTACATAATCATACCACAATATACAGATTATAGAGATCCAGTGCTTTTTTCAGGCCTTTAACATGTTTCTGAACTAAGTTTTCAAGGTCTGGTCCAGTTAGAGAAGAAAATAATACATTTATATAATAATACAATTATAAAAATTTTGGGAGGTACAGACACTTCACCTTTCATCAAACAGTGAACGGGAGCAAAAAGAAAAACATTCTTTCAAATGCACTTAGTTTTGTGCAACTTAAATCTCAACAAGTCCTCTGAGTCAGAGGAGAGAAATCCACTTTTCTAGGGTGATTTTCTGTATCTAATTTAAGACAAATCATTCACAAGGAAACTCCTGTGTCACCCAAAGGAGATGAATCCCTTTCCAAAATCTGCTGATGAAAAAATTCTGGGCAAATCTCTCTGGAGCTGCCCCAGCCAGGACCATGGGTGTGAAAGTGGACACCAGACCTGTTCTTTTCCCTCACAAGCAAAGGCACAAGTTTGGTTCCTGTAAATGAATTCCCATGCACAGGGAAAAACATTTCTTTCTGGAAATCTCTGAGGCACTGACAGGAGACCAATATCCAGCCAGATTCAGTTCCTAAATGCTCGAACAGCTTCCCTTTAATCCTCATCTCTGCTATTCAAGAGGAGGGAGCAGGGAGAGGTGACTCAGTGTTTGGCAGCAGAAAAGGCACTGCTCATGCTCTTCATGGACCTGAGCATTTGGGAATCACAGGATTTCATCCCATACAGCTCAGGGAAACAATTTCAGTCTGTCAGGACAAAAAGCATCACAAAACACAGGAAAGTGGAGCTGGAAGGAACCTCGTGGGTCAATGTGTGTGAAATAGCAGCAAAACTTGAGAGGAAAACGTTCCATCAATGGCAGTGTTATACACGAGGATATCAAGGGCTACTAATTTGTCCCAGACATAAATATATTCAAGAAAGCTAAATAAAACCTCTCTGGCACTAATTAAACTTTGACCCGATTCTCAGGGATGAATTTTAATTGCGACACACTGCGTAGCTTTGATTGAATTTCCTTCTCTTGGATGCAATTGCATTTAAGCAAATCACATCCCATCGATTGGTGGTTGTTTGGAGCAAATACTATTTATTTCTTCTGCAGCAAATTATTTTTAATGGAATTCCTGGAATTGCATTTAAGTGTGTTGCAGTTAGTCGAAATAGATTGAATTAGGGCACGTTGAATGAAAAACCACTGAAAACAGGCAGGAATTAAGTTGCATCAAATTTTGTTAAATTTAATGGGACAGTGAATTGCATTTCCACTGAAGCAAGGACAGGGAGGCAAGGAGAGCAAAATGAAGGTTGAAAGGAAGTCATCAGAGAGGGGAGGAAGCTGGAAAAAACTGCAATAAGGAGCTGAAGGCAACAGCAGTGCTAGAATATATTAGAGACAACAAATTATTACACTAAACACATCTAAACCCCTCTCTGGGAATTCAAGATCATCCAGTTCCAACCCTCCTGCCGTGGGCAGGATCATCTTCCACTGACCAGCTTGCTCCAAACCCCACTCTGGCCTTGAACACTTCCAGGGGCATCCACAGATTCTCTGGGCAGCATTTTCCGGTGCCTCACCACCCTCATAACAAAGAATTCCTTCCTAATATCCAATCTAGATGGAAATTTCATGGGGCAGAATTTGATGAAGAAGTCAAATCTTTACTTCTCCTGACAGGACCTTCAGTGACATCCCAGGCAGGAGAAGCAGAGGAACTGGAAGCAGAGTGACTGCAGATGGAAATCAAGGATGGAGAAGCCAACAGATTTCCATGCCAGGCTGAGACAAGGCAGAGATGCTTGCAAGGAAGTATGGAATGTTTATTTAATTCCTTCCTACCTTTCTTCCTTCCTTCCTGAAGAAGGGAGGCGTCGGGGAAAGGTTCTTATCTGATTTTGATTGGTAATAAAATTAATTTCCCCAAGTCGAGTCTCTTTTGCCCATGATGGAACTGCTGAGTGATCTCTCCCTGTCCTTATCTCGACCCACAAAGCTTTTGTTATGTTTTCCCAGGGAGTAACTGGGAGAGGTGACGGACCAAAAAATGGGCTGAAAAGTGTCAGAGAGCAGAAAGATCCTCACCACGGACTGCAGGAATCTCTGCTCTGGGGCCTGGAACACCTCCCTCCCTCCTTCTTCACCCCTCGGTGTCTGCACTGTTTCTCTCACTCCTCTCTTTGCCAGCACTTCTGCAGGTCTTTTTTTCCCCCCTTTTAAAATCTGTTATCCCAGAGGTGTTCCCGCCATTCCTGATGGGCCTGACCTTGGCCAGGTGCAGGTCCATCCTGGAGCCAGCTGGCATTAGCTCTGTTGGACATTGGGGAAGCTTCTGGTAGCTTCTCCTATAAACCATCCTTGAAGCCCCTCACTACCAAAAAATTTGCCATGCAAACCCAATTTCCCTGGTAACTCAGGAGGTATCAGCAACAGGGACAGCATGAGCTACCCTCTGTGCAAATCAGAACGTTTCAAAAGCTTCAGGAGGCTTTTAAAAAATTACTATTTGCTGTTGTGAAACTTTTTCTCCACTACTTTCATCCAATTAGTTGCTTGGAAGGGAAGCGTGCTCTCATCCAGGCCCATGGCAGGGTGTTGGTACTAAATGATCTTGAAGGTCTCTTCCAAGCCAAATTGTTCCATGATTCTATGGAAAAAAAAAAAAAATACAATCTGCATTTCTTCCAGCTCAGTCTGAGCTGTTTAATTCCTAAACAGGAATATTTAGCGCTTGTTTGTGGATTTATTCAGTGACAATTTTGGGTTTTTTTTAGTGTAAACGGCATCCCCTCCTTCTCTGCCCTTTTCTCTCTCTGTGGCAGCGTCTCTGCTTAAACCCAGCCAAGCTGCAAGTCACAAAGAGAGGAATGAGTTCAGCCACTCTGTGCTATCACCAAAGGCTGATGTCCCCTCCTTGCCCAACCATCACTCGTTGCCTTCCCTGTGTTTAATTCTCCCAGTTTGCACATCCTGCCAATTTTGGAGCGCTCTAAATGTCAGCGAAACGTAACAGTAACAGTTCATATCATCATTAACTGGGAGGCTGAAGGGAATAGGAATCAGAGAGCAGCAATTCATTAGTGACGCTTCTTTATTTCTTGCTGGTAAACAGGGTTTGCCTCTGTGCGGCTCTGAAAGAGTGGCTCTTATAAAGGTGCTCCTTTATCCCTAAAAATGAGGAAATACGGGATGAGAACACTCTGCCTTCCTTGGGCCTCTCAGGGAGTGACTCTGGGAGTAGTTCCTTGGGATTGATTGTCCAGAACCCCTCAGAATTAATGGAGTCGTGGAATGGTTTTTGTTGGACCTTAAAGATCTTCAAGTTCCACCCCCTCTTCCACTATCCCAGGTTGCTCCAAGCCCCATCCAACCTGGCCTTGGACACCTCCAAGGATGGAACAGCCACAGAATCCCTACACAACCTTTTCCACTGCCTCACCACCCTCACAGGGGAGAATTCTTTCCCAATATCCAATCTAAATGTACTATCGGATAAACACCTGAATTTATCCTCAACTTTAGCATTAGACACAAGCCTGCAGTGAAACATTCACATCCAAAGAGGTGGTCATGGCCAGTCAGGAAGAGGAATCGTTTATCTGCAGCATTCCTTAAAGAAAAACGGCTTCAAACGTACCCCAAAGCTGTTTTTTATGCAGAAATCTCAGTAGGAGAACAACAGCAACACCATCTTTGGAGTCAAATCCCAGCAGAACCAACAGGCAGACAACCAAATGGCAGGAACTAATTTTGTTTAAATAATTAGGGAAATTAATAGGTAAGTTGCTAGAATAAAAGCATCAGAGGACATGGGTGGCTGCATGGATGGACAGGAATGAGAGACGTGTCTAAAATAAGAAAGATGTCACCTTGTTTCTGGCCCAGGAGACTCCAAGTCACACAAATGGTTTTTTATTTCCAACGTGCCACAGCTTCTGCTTTATTTCATATAAATCCTGCCTGCGGTACCATCCCGGACTCACACAGCAAAGGTTCCTGGCTGACATTTTAAGAGACGAAAGAAGGAAAGACCTAAAATAGTTCTTTTTTTTTTTTTAAATTCAAAAATAATTAGTTTGCATAACTGCAGAAGCACAAGGGATAAATGGATAAATGAGCTTTTCTCTGTCTGTATTATTGCACTTTGCACAAGCTTTGCTTTTCCAGCCCTCTAGTGGAAAGGGAGAGGTATAAGGGAAGGATTTTCAGGATTCTCATCCTGGTGGAAATACTGTTTCACAGAGAATCATTGTAGGAGGAGAAGACCTCCAAGATTATAGTTTTTCAGTGCATGGTGCAGCTTCTTCCCACTTCTCACCTCCAAAGCTGCTCCAGAAAACCTCGCCAAGAGGTCTTGGCTTTTTGTGACAGTGGATTCATGGAATCATTAAGGTTGGCAAAGACCTCCAGGATCAAGTCCAAAACAGCACCGTGCTCTTTAAACCATATTGTAAAGTGTTTTTTTAACACTTCCAGAGGTCGTGACTCCACCGCTTTCCTGGACAGTCTATTCCAATACTCAACCACTCTTTCAGAGATGAAATTTTTCCCAGTATCCAACCTGAACCTCCCCTGGCACAACCTGAGGCCACTTCCCCTTGCCTGTGTCTCATGGATCCAGGAGCAGGCCAAGTTATGGCTGTGTTGGATCCAGGATTTGGGATTAAACAAAGCTTCCAGCGAAGTTTCCTACAAACCTTTGCTAGCAGGGAGCAGCACTATGTAAAATATTTTTGAGGTTTAATCTCCTTAGAAGTTATATCAGGGGCCAAAGCAATAATTAGAATATAAATATCTTTTATAGAGGCTGCAAAGTGTTGGTGGGGGGGGGAGGTGGGTGATATGTAAAAATTGAGTTAGTGGTGTAGGGAAAGTGAAGAATTGGTTATGTGATGTGGAGGAAACATGGAAAGAATGAAAATGAAAGGACTCTGCTCCTGAGTTAATAGTGCTGATGGATGAAATGCCACTGGCTGAGCACATCCCATCTTGTTATGCCTCTGCTCTGAGGCAAATGGAGCTTGAACAGCCTCCCTCCCCCAGAGAGCAAATAAAAGAGATTTAATTCAAACAAAAGCTGCTGAGGACAAACAAGGGGAAGAGATACAGTGGGAAACAGGCAAGGAAAAATGAAAGGAGAGAGACAGGCAGTGCTAAACGAACAAATAACACAGTGGTAGCGGGATACTTGAGCAGGGCTGAACTACCAGGAGAACAGGGAAGGAGCAGTCTCTGGAGGGGAATGGCAGCCAAGAATCGACTGCTGGCAGAGCACAAAATCCTGGAATCATCGAGTCATTAAGGTTGGAAAAGAACTCCAAGGTCATCAAGTCAGACCTTCAGCCAAACACCACTGTGCCCAACAAACCACATCATGAAATGCCACATCAGCTCCCTTTTTCAACCCTTCCAGGGATGGTGACTCCACCACTTCCCTGAGCAGCCTGTTCCTGATGAAATTGTCCCCAAGCCATCCTGATTCCGTTCCACCACTGGGAGAAGATCAGAAGCATCCCCTGAACTCGCCAGCACCTCCCTCCTCCCACCTTCCTCTCTGGTTTATCTCTCTTTTTCTTAACCCTGAGTTGTGGTTAACTGCACGAGGCAGAAGCCACGGGGTGTTTGGAGGCTTTGTGCTCAGGGAGTGCAGTCAGGAATCTTTTCTGGTCTCAAATGATGCCTTAGGTTTTAGCTTTTATATTTTTCAAATTCTCTATTCCCAGTGTGTAACTCTGCAGTGTCCTGCAGCCTGGGAGCTGCTGCTCTCTCATGCTGAGACAGACAGAACAAAGCCTCTCCAGGCTGCTCTCCAAGGACACCCAGCCCGGCCTAGGCCCAAAATGTGTAACCCAGCATCTTGAGAAGGGGGGCAAGCTGAGGGGAAATTCCATCATTAGCTAAAGTTTCATTGGTGAAATTGGGTTGAGATGCAAATGGACCAAAGCTATAAAAGTGTGAAGAACTCGTGACTCGGGGTCCATCTTGGGTGCAGCCTTTGGCCTGCCCAGGGTGTGCCTCTGAAGGCCTTTCAAATAAATATCCACCTTTATTCCCTTACTCCTGTCCAGTCTCTGTTTTTAGGGCTCTTTAGGTGTCACAAACAGTCCCTGATCAGCCCTGAAGCCTACAGAAATCCATCGTGTTTGAGTTCAATCCACCTCACCATCTTCCCTCCCTTCATTGTTCACTGGAAGCACATGAATAGTCTGACACAGCCTGGCTATCAGAAAATTGAGTTTGCGTTTTTTCTTCCTTATAAACCATAAAAAACCCCAACTGTTCAGAATTTGCTTTTCCCTGCTTCTATCTTATCACTCTATTTCTTTGAGAAGCACAACTCACTTTGCATGCAAGCCCAAGATTTTTGTCTTCGAGCAGTTGTGCAGATAACCAAAGAGAAGTGGATGAAAAACCCAAATAATTCACAACTTGTTGGAGCCTGAGGGGGAAAAAGAGAGAGCAGGGAGATGATGACAGAGCTTCAGCAGTGATTCATAGAGTCAGAACTCAGTGAGGGATGGCTGTCTGTGGGTCACAGCAGTGGCTCAGCACTTTTCTGTCTCCTGCCTCTCCTTTTGGGAAATTAAAACCTTTTTGAAGGTGTGGCCATGCAAACAGCTGTGGATCCATGCATTGAAAAGCTGAGGAGATTGCAGTGTATCTCAACCAAACAATGACAGAAGCAAAGTGAGGTCACTCCTGCAGCAGAGAGGAAAAAGTACTTTGAAGGACAGGACAAGGCCTTTGCTCTCATTCTTGGTGAAAAATCTGGATAACTCTAATAAAAATAAAGATATTGTCAAAAAGCCTGTGACAAAGTGCATCCAGGCCTCCCTTTCCTCTCAGGCTATTCCTCTGCTTGCTGAGTAGTTGTTGAGTGAGATATTAGAAAAAATTTCTTCCCCAAAGGTGTTGTCAGGCATTGGAATGGACAGCCCAGGGAAACCATCCTGGTTTCAAAAACAAAAATTGTGTGGATGTGGCATTTAAGGACACGATGAACGTGGTGGGGGTGATGGGTCCATGGCTGGGTTCAGTGAGCCTGGTTTGATCCCTTTCCCCCTTCAAATCCAGTCTGAAACTCTTTCCATGACCTCTGCTAACACCTGCACGAAGACACTTCTCCCTCTTTGGGACAGGAGTACCTTCCCTCTGTTCAGCTCTCAGGGATTTAAAATCCAGGCAGCAGCACCCACCAGGTTTGTTTTCCTCCCAGACAAATCCATGTCCAGGCAGCTGGAAACAGCAACAAACTGGCACCAGTGACTCAAACTCTGCTCTGTCCCAGCAACCCAGCATGGAGCTGTCACAGCCTAAGAAAGAGGAAAGATATTCTGATACCAGCTCAGAGCAACAGTGCAGGTGCCAGAGGCTTTGTTTTTTGTGTCTGGGTTTGTGGGGTTTATTTTTAAATTCCTTTCCTTTTTTTTTTCCCCTGTTAATTTCTCCCCCTGCTATCAGACTCTGTTTCCTATTTTTCTATTCATGTTTTAGGTGCTTTCTTCAGTTTTAATTTGAACCATCTCCCTCTGGAATTCTTGCCCCTTTCCACCACATCTTGCTTTTAAATAAGACACTGAAGTTTTGCACCTCTTAGTGCCAGAGTTTAATTCCAGCCTCAGGCCCCACAGTCCTAACCCTTGGTTTAAAGGTGAAGGTTTTCCCAGAGTTAAGGCAGCTGCTTGTTCACAGCCTGTATTTCCACGATAGGGATTGGGAAAAACAGCTCTTTGCAGGATGGAAAACTCAGGCTGACACTCCAGGAGGATTCTCCAAGAGGTAATTTAGGGAAACACCTGGGTGTTTCTACCTTTTTTCTCCAGCAGTCCTGCCCAGGCCAGGATTGGGTACAACACCCTCAGCAAGGCTGCCCATTTGCATCCAGAAGGGAGAAGGAGAAAGAAGAAAGAAAAATTTGGGTCTTCGTGTCACTTTTGGTCGATGTCACACCTCAGGAAAGACATAAAACAACTTAGAAAGAAAAAATCCTGTACCTCTTTCTTCATCCCCTCCTGTATCTCTGATAGGATAAACTGGACAACAGGAAAGGAAAATGACTTGCTGACTTGTTGTGATAGAAATTCTGGAAATGGTCTGGCTGGAGAATGGTTGGGAATGTCAATTTTGGAAGTCAAAGAAGTAGCAAAGTTTAGGAAAAGGATGGCAAGTGTTGGTGATCCCAAGATTTCCAGCTCATTTCGATCCTAGCATTAAGCATGCAGCTTTTAGGGAAATGCAGGTCAAGAGATAAAGGAGTGAGAAAATCCTGAGATGCTGCTGCCCTTCACCTCCTGCAGGTGACAAGGCCCAAACCTTGAAGGAGAAGAACCCAGGAGGGTGGAGTTGTGTGCTCAGACTGATGTTCCTTCCCTGCCGTGTCTTCATGGGCAGAGCAGTTCCATGGAAACATCTCCATGTCCTGCACATGAAGAGTTTATGGGATAAGAAACTTACGGATGGGTGTCCAGAAGGATGTGAATGAGGGAAATTGGCTCCTTGTTTCTTAATTCACCTCTCCTGTCCTGTAAGATCTCACCTTGAGTTTTTAATAGCTGCAGTTTAATGAGCTGAATTTGGGAGTGCCATTGGTGACCTCTGATTCCAGTCTGACCACTGGAGGGGCGGGAGATGAGAATGTGTTGTGATTTAACCCCAAACGGCATCTAATTATCACACAGCCTCTCGCTGACTCATCCCAGAGGGGTGGGGAGGGGAATCAGGAAAAAGCAAAAACTCATAGGTTGAGATAAGAATGGTCTAATAATTGAAGCAAAGTATAAAGATCATAATACTGGTGGTAATAATAATAATAATAATAATAATAACAATAATAATAATAATAATAAAAAGCCACCTTGTGCATGAATCACCTGGGGCAAATACGTTCCTTTTGGGAGTGTGTTGTGCTGTGTCCTTTGACTGACCTGGGCTGACCTTTACACATGGATCAAATAAAATTATGGCTATTGATCAGGATTTTTGTTGAACCGACTGAGTGGACTTTGAGCAAAAACCCAGACATGTTCCTCTGCAAATTTTGTGACTTTATAGTCT
>VWZT01006543.1:54589-109559 GCA_013397055.1 Pachycephala philippinensis
GAGAAGAGAAGAGAAGAGAAGAGAAGAGAAGAGAAGAGAAGAGAAGAGAAGAGAAGAGAAGAGAAGAGAAGAGATCTTATCAATCTACAAAATACCTCCAACGTGGGTGTCAAGAGGATGGTGCCAGACTCTTTTCAGTGATGCCCAAAAGCAGGACAAGGAGCAATGGCCATAAACTAAAACACAACAAGTTCCACCTCAGCCTGAGGAAGAACTTGTTTCATGGAGGGTGCCAGAGCACTGGAACAGCTGCCCAGGGAGGGAGTGGAGTCTCCCTCTCTGGATACATTCCAAACCCACGTGGACACGCTCCTGCTCCAGGTGACCCTGCCTTGGCAGGATGGTTGGACTGGATAATATCCAGAGGTCCCTTCCAACCCTGATTCTGTGATTCTGTGACACCAGTTGCTTTCCTCTTTATCTTGAGGCGTTATCTGCTCTTTCCTGAGCACCCAAGGGCGCTGGGGTTTATTCTCACAGTGCTTTACTGAAAAAGGTGCCTTTTGCAAAGGGAAAATCAGCACCCAGAGAGGTGCTGGGTTACGTGGAGTGTCTTTCAGAGAGCTAGAAAGTGGAACCAGGTCTACAAACCCCAGAGCGTTTGAGATGCATTCAAGTTGATTTTAAATTCATTAACTCGAGTATCAGTGTATTAACTGAGCCAGGACGGAATGAAGTATGAGCTAATTTATCCTTCTTGTGGGATTTTGCAGCTCCTGTTCTCTTTGTGCTGCATGGCTGGGTTTGAGTTAGCTCTGTTATCTTTATGCCGCCTGCCAGTGCTGCAGCTTTTATCTATTGCTCCACCCAGGGCTTGTCTGCCTCTTTCACCAAATCCCACAGTCATTTAAGTTGGAAAAGACCTCCAATATTATTGAATCCAACCTGTGGTCGCACCATTGTCACCCAAACCAGAGCCCTGAGTGCCACATCCAGGCATTCCTTGGACACATCCAGGGACGGGGACCCCACCTGGGCAGCCCTTTCCAATGCCTGGCAACCCTTTCCATGGAGAAATTCTTCCTGATGTCCAACCTGAACCTCCCCTGGTGAAACTGGAGGCTGTTTTCTCTTGTCCTGTCCCTTGTTCCCTGGGAGAAAATGTCAACCCCCAGCTGGCTTCACCCTCCTGTCAGGTGGTTGTAAAGAGCAATAAGGTCCCCCCTGAGCCTCCTTTTCTCCAGGTTAAGCTCCCCCCAGCTCCCTCAGCCCCTCCTCATGGGACTCACTCTCTAGAACCTTCATCAGCTTTGTTGGCTTTTTCTGGACACGCTCCAGCACCTCAAAAACTTTCTTGAAATGAGGGATCCGGAACTGGACACACAACGCGAGGTGCAGCCTTTGTGTTGGATCTGGCTGGGATGGAGTTAATTTTCCCCAGAGCACATCTGCTCAGCAATAAAAACCAGGATAAAAAGGAGGAGGAAAGGTTGATGTTCATTATTTACAATGTTTGTCTTCCGGTGCAACCACTACAAGTATGGAAACCCTGCTTCCCAGATTGGTTAATGAATAAGGATGAGGGATTCTGCCCAACTGACAGCACTGAATGTACCTCAGAGCACACCTGAATCCATAAATGAAAAATAATCTCAGATCCAGAGGTGAGTAACATCATAGTGATGCCTTAGGTTTTAACTTTTATATTTTTCAAATCCTGCATTCCCAGTGTGTAACTCTGCAGTGTCCTGCAGCCTGTGAGCTGCTGCTCTCTCATGCTGAGACAGACAGAACAAAGCCTCTCCAGGCTGCTCTCCAAGGACACCCAGCCCGGCCTAGGCCCAAAATGTGTAACCNGTGTGCCTCTGAAGGCCTTTCAAATAAATATCCACCTTTATTCCCTTACTCCTGTCTAGTCTCTGTTTCTAGGTTGGCCTCTTTAGGCATCAATATAAGTGATTAACTACAAGTGTATGTTCAAAATATGTAGACAAGCCCACAATTTTGGAAAGATCAGTATTAAATCAAGGTGAGCCTATCCTGAATTCCCACTTAGGGACACCGAATTGGGTCTAAATCCTGCCAAAGTCAGTGGGAATCTCCCCAGAGAGGTTTGGACTCCATCCATTCAAAAGTTTGCAGAACTAAACCTAGAGGAAGTGTTTTCCAGGAAGGAAGGAAAGTGTTCTTTGTCCAGCCTTCGGTCAAAGATTTCACGTTTAGCAAGAATTATTGGTTTATTCTCCTTTGGTCCTCTGAGAATTGTCTCTCTGACTCAGGATATAGAGAGTCAGAGAAGCCTTAAGTTTGGAAACGACCTCCAAGGTCAAGTCCAGCTTTCAACCAAAGACCACCATTTTCACTAAAACACATCCCCAGGTGCCACATCTACTCCTTTGTCCAGCACTTCCAGGGATGGTGACTCCCAGGGGATACATATATCTATATATCTGTATAATTTATACACATAATCATGCACATAATGTCTGATTTTCTAGCCACAAACCATTCCTTGTTATTCCATTTTTTGGGGGGGTTTAGGTCACTGCATCTCAGTGAAATCAAAGGACAGGGAAACCATCACCTCCTTGTGGAAGCTGCTCAAACATCTCATTATTTTGTATGTCATATGAGAAGAAATGTGCATTTTGAGCTTGTGTGCATCTGTTTTGCCTCTCTGAAGCCCCGTTTTGATCTCAGAGACAACTCAGCACGATTCCAGCGTGGTCAAGAGACATGTGCCAGTGGAAGCTGCCAGTGGAAGCGAGAGGAGAATTTTCCTGTACCCACTGAAATGCATTCCCACCCCTGAGGCTGTTTTGACTTTATTCCTCCGAGCCCCGGGATACACACTGGATGTGTAAACATTTACATTTCATAAATCAGTCAGGGAAAGCCACTTTAAGCCCTGTCTTTACGCAAAGTGCATCTCCTTATTAAGTCAAAACATATTATGCAATGACTCTAATGTGCCTCAGGTGCACTTTAAAATGTATATATCTGTTTTCATCCCGTGCTCTTGTCATTTATTACGTGTCGCAATCTCCGTTCTGTCCCAGCCATGGGTGCCTGATGTATTTTGATATAATTTATAAACAGCTAATAAAACTCAAATGTTTATAGAGGCTGCCTGGGAGGAATCTGAGGTCTAACAACTCCTCTCAGTCAGCTGGTCGGCGGGAGAAGACAAACAGTGCTCTGTGATGAGTCATTAAGAAGCAATTTTGCATAGATGTGGCTTGATTATATAAGCACAAATAATTCCAGCTGTATTCCCAGCCTTTCTGCTCAGGCCAATGGAGAGAAAGAAAGAATGGCTGTTTCCATATCATGGGAGCAAAGTGGTCAGTTCATCACTGCACGGGGTCTTTCATCTTCTCAGATTCTGATTTTCTCTCGAAACTCATCCCTTGGAGCCCAAGTGTTCCCTAAAATGTCCCTTAAACTGCTGGCAGAAGATACCCTGGTCTTCTCAAGAAGTAAAACCAGGAAATAGAAATGCAGCGCTTTGTGCTGTGTCGGCTGCCCATAGCACCAGTCCAGTGATGTGCTGGATAATGGGAAAAAATAGGCGGAATATTAGGCAAAATTTCTTCACTGGAGGAGTGGTCAAGCATTGAAACAGGCTGTCCAGGGAAGTGCTGGAGTCACCATCCTTGGAATTGTTAAAAAAATGAGTAGAAATGAGACTTCACGATGTGGCTTAGTGGGCATGGGTGATCTTGGAGGTCTTTAATTAAGGAATGATTTTGTGATGCTGTATTTGTTACTGGCCTGGCACCAGCAGCTGCTCAGTCCCACCAGGCTGGACCTGGACTTCCCACCGTGGCACATCCGTGCTGTGGGTGCAGACCTGACACTGATGCCTTACGTTTTAGCTTTTATATTTTTCAAATCCTGCATTCCCAGCGTGTAACTCTGCAGTGTCCTGGAGCCTGGGAGCTGCTGCTCTCTCATGCTGAGACAGACAGAACAAAGCCTCTCCAGGCTGCTCTCCAAGGACACCCAGCCCGGCCTAGGCCCAAAATGTGTAACCCAGCATCTTGAGAAGGGGGGCAAGCTGAGGGGAAATTCCATCATTAGCTAAAGTTTAATTGGTGAAATTGGGTTGAGATGCAAATGGACCAAAGCTATAAAAGTGTGAAGAACTCGTGACTCGGGGTCCATCTTGGGTGTAGCTTTTGGCCTGCCCAGGGTGTGCCTCTGAAGGCCTTTCAAATAAATATCCACCTTTATTCCCTTATTCCTGTCCAGTCTCTGTTTCTAGGTTGGCCTCTTTAGGCATCAACATCACCAATACCTTTGAAACACACTTCTCAAGGCCTGAGGTGATTTTATCAGCTTGTTTAGGCTTATCTGGATGATCTGTGAGCTGTTTCATGCTGATCTTTAATCACAGCCTGCCTAAAACAGAGGCAGAAGTAGATGGAGGCAGGCACGGACGTTTTCCACGATGGCTGTTGAAGTGCCCTGGTCTCATGGACACTGGCTCTGGTTTAGGGAGACAATTTTTTCTTCTCCCCTGAGATGCTCTGATTTCCTCATCAAGGTAGCACAAGTCCAGGAGCTGACTTGGCTCTTTTACCCCTCAAGACAGAAGTTTACAGCACACAAACATTTAATGGTAGAGGGATTTCATCCAGCAGGAATTTCTTCCATCATCTTGAGCTCTCCTCTTCTCACCAGTTTTGTTCTCCTCTCCCTCTGGCTTTTAGTCACCCAGAGAAGAAGACATCCTTCACTGCTCAGGGATAAAGGGTTTGGCAGAGGGGCTCTGTAAAAAACCATGTGAGTCCTCCTGGACCAGTTGTTGTTGGGAATTAGCTGAGCTTGGGATAAACAGCCTGGATACTTCAGTGATGGAAACAGCAACATGAACTTGCCTGTTTCTGTCCCTCTGGGGAATAAATGAACATTTCTCCTTCTCCAAGTGCACTCTGGAGCAGATGCCTGTTGCTTTGAAGCCACTGCAGAAGCCTTGATTGATGTCAGTGCAGTCATTCTATCACCTCCTGGATGTGGTGGTTTGGGAACAGAGAATGGGTCAAGCTTTGACAGCTCCTCCAGTCCCCAGGTTGATTTCAGGCAGTGCCCACACACTTCCACGTGTGCATCCACGAAAGTAAAGGGAAAACAGCAAATGTGTTGTGATTACTGCATAACTCAGTGGGACGTGCCTTCAAATATGGAATCAAATTATTTTGTTCTGCATTCAGGTTTCAAGCTGAGAGATAAAACCACCTCTTTCGTTCTAATCTGGCTTTTAAGTGTATTGAAATGGAAGTTTAAAGTGTGAACTTTGCCTCCCTTCTCTTTCATACTGTGAAGGAAACTGCTTCTGACACATCCCGTGGCTTCTGCTGATCACTGATGAATGGCACTTAGGCCATCCATTAATTTCAATTCCTACAGGTTTTAACCTGTATCAGAGGGGCCAAGTGATAATGAACACGTATTAAAGTGACTCGCAATGGCAGCATTCAATTAATTATAAACAGATTTTAAGAGGTATTTGGCCTTTCTGATGCCACTGTCAACAGGAGCTGCTGTTCAGCGCCAAGCACCAGAGAAAGGCCAGAAGGGCAGGGAAAACACCAGGAATTGGTCACGTTTCCTGCTGTCACAGCCTCGACTCAGGGCATAGGATTAAACCTGGAAAGACTCAGGCACATTACTGACCTGTTGCTGTCTAAGGAAAGAAAGAGGAATACAGATAATTTGTCCTTTTTTGAGTTCTCCAGCTCAAAAAAACACTGGGTCAGCCAAAAAGGTTGGGAAAGATGGGTATACAAGGATTTTCAAGGGGAAGCTGGGAGAAGATGTGTCCATACTCGAAGTGAAGGAAAATTTTGTTACTGTATGAAACTCCCTAAGGGGAGGATCTAGAGAAGATGGATCCCAACTCTTGGAGATACTAAAAATTTGACTGCAAAAGGCATTGGGTGACCTGAACTTGGCTTGGAATAGGTTTTTTGGCTGGTTACCTCAAAAGGGGATATCCAGCCTAAATTATACTGGAGTTTGATGCAGAGGGTTCCATCTGAACTGGGTGACCAAAATCTTCCTCCAGAGCCAGTGGATGTGGAATTTTGGGTACAAAATCCAGTGGCTGCACTGAATATTCCTCCATTTTTTGGAACTTTAAATATTTACCTCAAACAGAAGAAGAAAGGGTCCAGAGTAGACATCAAATGTTAGAAAAAATTAATAACCCTCTATTTTTCTGTTTCTCCAGTCTCCTTGTTTCTCTCTACTATCTTTCATTTTCCTAGGGATTTCTCAGCAACCTGCGTCTCCTTTTTCTGTCCCACACTCCTTTAAACTTTAAAGACTTTAAACAGCAGTATTTAAAGTCTTCCTGCCCCAGTGTTAACACGTGTTTTGGGTTTGGGTGTCCCAGGACATGCACTCCTGAAGATTACAAATTACTTTGTGCTGTTCCTGTTGTCTCCTGGAACGATTTCACCCCAGCAATAGCTGGAACAGTTCATGTAAAAACATTTATTATCCATTTACCACTGTCACTCTGCTCCTGACACCACTCTTTCTTCATCCTTATGGATGGAGAAAATATGTTTTCTCCGAGGGGAGAGAAGGGAATAAAAACTCTGCTCTGGAACTCCACCCAGGATGTGCATGTGAGGAGGAAAAAAATGCCTTAAATATGTTTTTTATCTGTCTAATCTTAGCCAGACCTGGTGTGTTCTCTCAATTTGTCATTTCAACCCATGAAGACATAACAGAGGAATATTGACCTCATTTTCTTACTGTTGAATATCTTGACATTTTTATTTAACCTTGCAAGATAAGAAAATGGCATTAATTCAACTCTTCCTGAGGAGAAACCGAGGCATGGGAGAAGACTGGGATTCATCTGCATAATTTTGGGTGTCTCTAACTTAGTTGTCTTAATTTAATTAGCTTCTTTCTCATTACGATTAAAAACAATCCAATCAACAAACTGAATGGAGTTTAGGGTGTGAATCACCTGACAAAGTGCACGTCTGGTTTATGATGAGATAAATCAGAGAACAGGTTGGGTTGGAAAAAAACTTTCAAGATCTTCCAGTTCTCTACAGTCTGAGCGTGATTCAGTTGCTTTGGCACTGAATTTATTGAAATTTTCGTCAACCCATCTATACATTTACACATTGCTGGTTAACAGGACAGAGCCAAGAGGAGCCCCATTCCCTCCTCCAGCCCCTGCAGGACACTGTGAGACACCTGAAACGGTGCCAGGAACCAAAGGCCAGGCCAACCAGGTGACTCCACACATCACTTCTGCAATGAGGGACCTGGGAGAACGCTCAAATAATGGAATTATAGAATTGCTAAGGTTGGAAAAGAGCTCCAAGTTCATCCAGTCCAGCTGTCAGCATCACTAAACCCTGTCCTCACCCACACCCCTTTTGACCACTTCCAGGGATCGTGGCTCCACCACTTCTCTGGGAAGAAGTGCTCATCTGAAACCTGTTCCAATGCTTGACAATGTCAGTTAAAATTCCCAGATTTTAGGAGTAACTTTCCCAAGGTTACCTCTGGTGCCTAAAGACACCGAAATCTCATCTTCTAGCACTGAGGGTAACGTGCTGTTCACTGTTCCCTGTGATACTCAGTGGTGCTCTGGAAAGAGAGGAAAACAGCTCAGACAGGAATTGTGCATCCTGGAGTCACTCGTTAATGTAATGGCTTGAGGAAGACCTTAAAAAAAGGAGAAAAGGGGGCTCAGGGGAGAGCGGATCACTCTACAACCACTGAAAGGAGGCTGCATGAGGTGAGGGTTGGTTTCTTCTCCCAGGGAACAACAGGACAAGTGGAAATGGCCTCAAGCTGTGACAGAGCAGGTCCAAGTTGTACATTAGGAAAAATTTCTTCGCTGAAAGGATGGTTAAGCATTGGAATGGACTGCCCAGGGAAATGGTGGAATGATCATCCCTCAAGTGTTCAAAAATGAGTAGACATTGCACTTGGGGGTGTGGCTTGGTGGATGTGGTGGTATTCAAAATTGCATCCAAAAATTGGACCTGATGATCTTGAAGGTCTTTTCCAACGTGAAGGATTCCATGCAAACAGAACTGCTCCAAAGCCTCCAGCTCCCTGGCAGCTGTCACTCCATGTGTGGCTGTCTGGGCTGCGAGCACAAGGCGTTGGACGTCTGTTTATTTGTATTATTTATTAAGTAAATGATTTCTGTGCCAGGCATCTGGAAACACGCCATAAATAAAACACAGCAGAGTCTTAAATTTCGCTGCTATTCACAGGCAAATGTCCCTCAGCCCTCCCTGCACTGTCACAACAAACCTCTGTAAATAACATCCAGGGCTTGCTGGCAGTGCCAAAAGACATTGCAGAGCAAATCCAGCCTCCTGCCATCCTCTGGAGGAGAATTGGCAGGAGCCATTGACACCAAAATCTCAGCTCTGCACCTCCAGGAGAAACTTCCCAATGAGGAGAGTGGAGCACAGGAGGAGCAGATCCTCTTATATTTGCCACATGACCTCTAAAGACAATTCCATCTCTCTCCACCTGTCTTCTAAATGGATTTGAGCAGTTGCTTCCCTCTCAAGGCCCTGAGAGGGAATTTTTAGGATAGGGGAGTTTTCCTGAGGAACCAAAATCTGTCACGACCTGCAGCACAAAATATAAATCCACACATTGGGTCAGGCTGGGTTCCAGGTTCAGCCTCAAGTCCAGACTCATCCACTCTGCACCAGCATTGAAGGATTTAACAATCAGAGCCCAGGTGTTCTCCAGAAAAGAGAGAGCTTGAATATTCTTCACTCCTGCAAAATGAACTCTAGGTCCATATGGTTTGGATAGTCCAAGGGGAGCCAAGCAGGCTGCAGTTCATCCCAAAAACCTGTTTAGGAAGAAGAGTTCAAGTGGAGTTCCCCAAGTCTTGGGATATTTTACTTAAAAAGTGACACATTTCTTGGTTTTTTGGTTGGATTTTGAGCCTTGATAAGCTCACGCTGTCTTAGACAATTCCAGGGGGTGACACAGGTGAGGGAAATTTGTACAGGATTACCCTATTCTAGAAAAATGGGTTTATCATAAAGCCAGTTCTGTGTCAGGGGGGATCAGAGCTGGTAATTTTTAACAGAAGAAAGCAAAGGTGATCTCTGAGTGCCTTATGCTGGGGTCTCATCAGCTCCGTGCCATGGCAGAGCCAAAAGGAGATCTCAGCTGGTGTCCTGCATCTAGTGACTCCAGGCTCTGAGGTACAGGGAATCTGGGGCAGAATTAGGGCATTTCACTCTTAGAATCATGGAATGGTTTGGGTTGGAAGGGTTTCAAAAACCATCTCGTTCCAACCCCCATGGCAAGGGAGGGGATGCCAGGTTGCTCCAAGCCCCATCCAACCTGGCCTTGGACACTTCCAGGGATGGGGCAGCCACAGCTTCTCTGGGAAACCTGTGCCAGGACTTCACTACCCAATAAATCCCAATAATCCAGGGCAAGGGGGAATTATTTCAAACTGAGACTGTACCTTTAGGTTAGATATTAGGAAAAAATTCTTTATTAGGAAAGAATTCTTTACTGTGAAGGCGGTGAGGCCCTGGAACAGGTTTTCCAGAGAAGCTGTGGATCTGGAATTCAGATTGTGGAACCTGGTCCAGTGGAAGGTGTCCCTGCCCATGGCAGGGGGTTGAAACTAAATGTTCTTTAAGATCCCTTCCAACCCAAACCGTTCCGTGATTCTGTGGCTCTGTGACACTCACTCTGTCCTTCTGAGAGTCACACCTGCTCCTAAACTGGGATTGCTGTGGCTCATCCCCTTCCTGCTGCCCGTCCTCTCCTCCCAGCCAGGCCCCAGGGAGACACAGCTCATTCCTGAGCTCGTTGTGTTCAGGTGGAGCTCAATAATTAACGACCCTCGCAGGAACCAGGGCTGCAGTCAGACTGAGGCTTCCCGTCAGTGCAGGAGGAGCAGGGCTTGAAGTAAAAGGACTTGTAATTAATGTCCTCTGCGATATGCAAATGAGATTTCCTCGCCCTTAGACCAAAGGCAACTAAATTAGTCCAACAAAAAGGGAAGAAGAACAGGAGACAATGTTTAAATTAGAGAACAGAGGAAGGATGATGCTTTTATTCCACAGTAATTTAGATTACAAATCCACTCTCCCCTGGACCAGTGAGCATTTCTGTCTGCTCAGTTGCCTAATTTGTGTTTGGCTCAAACAAAGAAGTTATTTTGTTTGGGTTTTATTTTTTTTCTTTCCCTCTACGACTCAGAAAGCCTGGAACAGAAACAGCTCTGGGAAAGAACAGCCAGGAAAGCAAAGCAAGACAACACAGCAACAATTGCTGAGGTGATCTCTGAAAGCAAACAGGAACTCCTGGGATTCTCTCAAATAGAAGGTTTGGGAAAAATTTTGGGGCAAGGGTAAAGAAAAATGCATTTTGCACCTTGAATAAATTCTCTTTGCTCCTTACAGCAGGATGGAGAATGGGGTGAGTGACTCCCTGAGTAGGAAAGGAAAAGGGTGGATATGTATTAGAGCCACTTGAAAGGGAGAGAGGGTGTTTAGAGACACTCACAGGGATTAAAAAAGGCAGAAAATAGAAAGACCAGGATGTGATGAACACTCAGTGGGGGCCTTGAAGAATGAAACTGGTCCTCTCTGGCTTTGTTGTGTTACCTCTGCACTGGTTTCATCCTTCACGACTTCAGAAGCCTCCCTGGAAGCTTCTGGGTTAATCTCTCCGCTCACAATCAACAGCAAAACACTGGAGAGCCACAGACCTGCAAATCCATCTTGCATTCACCCATTTTATTTCCCTTCATTGAGTTCCAGCATAACCCTGTGCTAAAACTTGCAAAAACCTCAGGCAGGTGGGTCAGGATGCTCTGGTCCATTGAGATGGGTTTCATCTGGTCAGATGTTGACAGGTTCCTCAAAATAATTGGCTGGAGGTGAGTTATTTTAAGGAAATTCAGGAAATTTGGGAGTTTTAGGAAGTGAGGCACCTCATCCTACCGATATTGTCTGGACTTGGGAAGATCAATCTAAAATGGTTTATAAACTCTGAGCAGGCAGGTGATTTTAATTTGTTGCAGTCTGTCTCTAAAGCACAATGCAGGAACACAGAAACAGGGAATCATCGAATCATTTAGGTCAGAAAAGACCTCAAAGGCCATCAAGTCCAACCATTAACCCAGCACTGCCAAGGCCACCACGAAATAATGTCCCCAAATGCCACATCCACACATCTTTTAAACCTCCTCAGGGACAGTGACTCCACCACATCCATGGGCAGCCTCTGCCAGAGCTGGAGCAGCCTTTCAGTGAAGAATTTGTTCCAAATGTCCAATCTAAACCTTCCCTGATGGAACTCGAGGTCATTTCCCCTCGTCCTGTCACCTGAGAGAAGAGACCAGCACCCACCTGGCTGCCCCCTCCTGTCAGGGACCTGTGGAGAGCCAGAAGGTCCCTCCTGAGCCTCCTTTTCTCCAGGCTGAGCCCCTTTCCCAGCTCCCTCAGCCACTCCTGGTTTTCCAGACCCTTCCCCAGCTCTGTTCCCTTCTCTGGACACTCTCCAGCCCCTCAGTGTCTTTCCCACCCTGAGGATTCCACGTCCCACCCTTGGGTGATGTGTTCCAGTGTCACACTTCACCTCTCCGATAACACTCCTGGTTTGTCCCTCTGGTTTTGTAATACAGATCCACAAGCTCCTCTTAGGAGATTTTCTCCTTTCTTCATCACTTTCTGGGTGATGTCCCTGTTCAGAGAGCTCAGTTTTCCTTCCAGCCAGAAAGGCTCCTCCTGAGGCTGAGGAGGGCTGGGGTTGAATATAATTGCCTTTATTGAGCTAACCTGATGTTTGATCTTTCTCAAATCACTTGCCCTCTCCACAGTTCTGTTTTCCTTCCCTGTCTCCCCCTGGAGTTACTGCTGAGGCTGTAACTCTTTCAAGGGAGCAAATCAGCTCTTTTTATCTTCTTATTTAATTCCACACCTGCATTTCTCCGGGGCCAATTTATTTGGCGTTTTTTTCCGAAGCTTTCTCTCCGCACAAGTCACCGTGCCTGCCTTGCCCACTAGATGTCATGAAACGCTGAGCTCTCCGAGCTTGTGGGCGAAGGGGACTTTTAGCTGCTTCGTAGCAAATTGCTGGAGTTCCTCCCTGGCCATCTGCTTTTTTTGGAGGTAGCCCACTCAGCTGGGAGCTGTGAGCAAAAGCATCAGCTGCCGCCAGCTCCGTCCTATTTTCGGCTCCGAGGAATCACGACTGTTGGCTGCGCTGCCGGGAACAGCAGCTCCTGGCATGTGCTGGGGCTTGGTGAGCACAGGAGAAAACCCAGAGGGACAAGGGTTTGGCTTCAGCTGACCCATGGACAGGTCTGCAGCTCTTCCAAGTTCTCCTGTCTGCTGCAGGAATAAATTTCCCCTCCTGGTTTCCGAGCTGCTGGAAGGAGTAGTTGTGCTGGAAGAAGTCGTGCTTGGGATTGGTGAAAAGGAGAAACGTGAAGTTTGCTGGCTGGAGATGTGACTCATCAAGAGATGCAGGCTCTCCACAGCTTCATCTACAAAGGTCTTCAGGGTCTAGGCACTCCTTAATAGGTTTTGGATGCTTTCCTTATTTTTTAAAACTTTCCCTTCATTTTTCAGAACTTTCCCTTCATTTTTCAGAGCTGTCCTTTGATTTTTCTTCTATTCTTCATGTGATTAGTTACCATTTATCTCTTCTATTTTAAAGAACTCTCTTCTTTTAGGACTGGCCTGCAGTCAGCAGGGTTCAAGTGTAGGGGGAGGATATTTTTTATTTGTTACTTGACTGGAGAAAAAGTGATGCTTAATGGAAGTGGTTGCTTATTTTCAAATGTTTTATTTCTTTCCCTGTGAAGGAAAAGAGAGGGAGAGGATTTCAGCTGAGAGGTTTCCAAGATGGAATTAATCAATTTGCCCCTGACAGAGGTAACATTTGCTAAGCCAGTTTTGTGAAGATTTAGACATCACCCCACTAATTTCAGGGACAGATTGCCCAGGGGTATCCTGTCACCACGACAAGTCAATTTTGTCCCTCTCCTTCACAAACAACACTGCTCCAGGTAACCTTGTTCCCATGGAAAAGGTTGGGAAGATCCTCCTTCATCGTGAAGCTCCATGTGAAGGTGCCACGTGAGTTAGAAACCCAAGCACATCTTCCCAGACACTCGTGTTAACAGTTCAGCAAATGTAGGATTTTTCTGAGCCAACAGCTTGTCAGACCCGAATAAGACTTCCACGTTTCCATCACGGGAAGCAAAACTCTCAGGATGTTTTGCAAAGGTCTTTTTTTCCCTCCCTGCTGGTGTTCTGGCCTGGTTTGTAAGTCTGATCAGTCCAGACAAGTCCCAGGAGGTGCCAGGGCTGTGAGTCCCTGGTGTGAGGGTGAAAAGGAGGGTGAGACTTCGTCCATATGGACCAAATTTCTTTTAAGACCCTTCAGTTCTGGGGTTAAGAACAGATGTCAGATGGTTTTATTTGGTCTTCTAGACCTGGGCCTGCAGCTGTAGAGATTCAGCAGCAGAGGAAGTGCAGAGAGAACAGAAGATGGCAACAAAGACGATGAAGGGACTGGAGCATCTCTGTTATGAGGCCAATCTGAGAGAGTTGGAGGTATTCAGTCTCAGATAAAGTGACTGAGAGGGAACCTCATCAATGTCCAGCAATATCTGCAGGGAGGGGTCAGAGCATGGACCAGGCTCTGCTCCGTGGGGCCCAGCAATGGGAGAAGAAGAACAAGCACAAACTGATGCCCAGGAAGTTTCACCTAGACATGAGGAAAATCTTCTTCCCTGTGCAGTGACCGAGCACTGAACAGAGACCAGAGAGGGTGTGGAGTCTCCCTCACTGCGGATATTCCAGAACTGTCTGGACACAATCCCGTGCCCTGTGCCCTGGGGTGGCCCTGCTGGAGCCGGGAGGTGGCACCAGATGATCCCACTGTGGTGCCTTCCAGGCTGACCCATTCCATGATTCTGTGAGAAGAGACACCCATTCTAGGGCAGGCAGTGGCTGCTGGCAGAAGAAGTCCCTTGCTGGCTTCTGGGAAAGTCACAGCAAAGCCCCACTGCTTGACAGGTGAGCAAAAACCTGAGCGAATCTGTGGAATGTCAAAGAAAGTCTGAACTTCACGAGGAAACACCTGAAACCCCTGTTCACCTACCTGGGAGTAGCCTTGGAGTCCTCCACAGAGAGATCCTGCTTTGCCTTGCCCAGAGAAGCTGTGGCTGCCCCATCCCTGGAAGTGTCCAAGGCCAGGTTGGATGGGGCTTGGAGCAACCTGGGATAGTGGAAGGTGTCCCTGCCCATGGCAGGGGTTGGAGTGAGATGATCTTTAAGCTCCCTTCCAACCCAAACCATTCCATGATTCTGTGATCCCTGCAGAGTGACAAAACCACCGGGAAGCCAGAGCTGGCCGGCGGGACGCCGGTGGCGGGGATTATTTGGGGTGAGCCCGTGTGCCCCAAAAGCAGCAGCAATCCCTGCAGGTCCCACCTGTCCTGCATCCATCCCCTCGCTCCCTGCTTCCATCCTCATCCTTCCCGAGCCGATTTCCCCTGGTTTTGTGTTCTTTGGAGCCAGGAGAGGGCAGCAATGCTCACGGACAGGCACACCGCTCCTCTCTGGGTGTCTGGCAGCGACATCCCAGCGCCCTGGTCACCTTCGTCAGGGCAGCTCTGGCTGCCTCTGGCACTTCAGGCTAGGGTAAATCCATGAACAAAACTTTTTTTATTGCAAAGGGAAACTTCTTCTCATCTTGGTTTGCTGTGATTTAAAACCCTGTTCATCATCCCAGGCTGCGGCCAAGCAGCCTCTCCCTTTCTTCTCATGAAAATAAGACTCTGGATACTTTTAAGCAAGTGGTTTTGACTTAGTTGCGCTTTTTGATGAACACTTAAAGCCCTCCACGGCTTAGAAAATTAAAGAAAGGAACATCCTTTCTCCCCTCAGCCTCAAGTAATAAATGAAAAAAATAAGAGGGATTTCTGAAATAAAGGCTTTCCCTCAATAAGCAGTGATTGGAGTCACAGATCTCTGCTGAGCAGTGGGAACCTGCATCGAATGTGGACATGTCCAAAGGGTTCCATCTTGAGATAAGAAAGATTTTATTTTTTTTTTTTTTTACAGCCAGAACAATCGAACTCTGGTACAACTTTACCAGGGATGTGCTGGAGTCCCCAGTCCTGAAGGTTTTCAAGCCCCATCCCTGGAAATGTCCAAGGCCAGGCTGGAAGGGGCTTGGAGCAACCTGGTCCCATGGAAGGTGTCCCTGCCCATGGCAGGGGGTTGAACCAGATGAGCTTTAAGGTCCCTTCCAGCCCAAACCATTCCATGAATCCATGAAGATGGAATTGGACAAAGCATTGGACAATCTCCCCAAGGATCCCTTCTCACATGGGAGATGAGAGTTATGATCTCTTCTACTTAAAGATGCCCCTTGTTGAGCATGGGATGGGGACATAAAATCCTGGAGATGTCCCCCTGGATGAGTGACCTTTTATGGAGGAGCTCTCCCCAAGGTGCCTGACCTTGAAGTGAGGCTCTGCCCTTGTTTTTAGCAGGCGGTGGCTGCCCCAATCCCACAAAATCTCCTTCTGAGTCAGTGACTCATCTGCCAGAATGAGCAAACGAGACTTTCCAGGCCCTTCTCCTTTCCCAGGCCAGGATGAGCCTAAGCATCGTTTGTTTTAACGACGGAGCAAGAGAGATCCACAGGCACAAAACCCCAGCTGTGGAGCTGTGCCAATCCAAAGGCAGGCAAGGTGAGAGGGAAATGGCAAATGCCTCATTGATTTCAAAGCTGCTACACGATCCTGCCTGGGAGTCTGTGAAGCTGTTAAAAAAAAAAAAGCTTTAAAAGGACGCGGCGTTGATGTGGAGCTGGCAGCTTCCTTTGTGCCGGCTGTTTATTCTCATACAAAGCCACCCATATGTGGAATGTTTACCCAATGGAAACCCCTTGGCATTGTTTCCCACTCGGAGCCTCACACAGCTCACTCCTCACCAGCTGGAGCTCTGCAAAACACCTTTCTTACTCACCGGTGGCCACCCACGCCCAGATGCCACCAGGCCTGGAGGAGCTCGAGGAACAGGGGGTGACCACGATGTTTTTTATGCCAACACAGAAGCCCCTGAGTTGCCCTCCTGCCCTTTTTCTCCATTTCTGCCTTTCAATTTATAAAAGACAGGAGGCACATTGCTTTGGTGGCAGGTTGATACTCAGTTCCCTGGAGTTTGATTCCTTTCTCTGCCACTGACGTCCCCTGGGGCAAGGGGTCATTGTCATTAAGGCCATGTCCCTGTGATGGGCAGAGGTGACACGGGGCTTTGCATCCATCAGAAGCACCGAGGCTGTGAATTTGTGGTGCCAAAATCTCCTCTGCCTCTCTAACATGGCCCATTAGGCCGGGCTCAAGACTAACGACTTTCCATCAGCCAGGAACGTGGGCAGGAGCAGCTGATAATTATAGACACCCTGCAACTCTTCCCTTACAAGCTCAGGAAATTCTTCAGCAGGATGAAGTTAAAAGGGATGCTGAAGTGTTCCTCTGTAATGATACAGTTATAAGAGTTCCATGTAAAATCCTCAAAAATGGGGTTTTAGAGAGAATTATGGAATCATAGAAAGGTTTGAGTTGGAAGGGACCTTGGATGCTCGAAGCCCTCTCCCCCTCTGCCTTGGGTTCCCTTCTCTAAATTTCACCTCTCTTCTCCTGTGAAGACCCTCATGAAGATCCTCACCACAGCCCAGGACCGTGGATTGTTACCACCAAACCTCTTTAAAATATCACAGAATCCAGACTGGTTTGGGTTGGAAGAAACCCTAAGGACCCAGTTCCAACCCCGCATCATCTGTTGCATAAAGGGTGAAATTCATTTTGCTTCTTTTTCTCAGATATATTTTGCGAGCCACTCCTGCGGCTCTGGAAGATTTCTCACTTACCTCAATTTCCCTTTCTCTTGGAACAAAACCTCCTCTTTTCAATTGAAACTGAATTTCCTCAGCCCTGCTTCTGGGCCCTGCAAAGTCCTGCTGTTCCCCTGTTCCCACCTTCAAAGGGAAAAGATGACCTTGCTCAGATTCTCTCTGGGGAGTCGCACTGAGCTTTGGAGGAGGGGAAAACCTCGCTGCTGCACGCAGCCATCAGCTCGTGCATATGCCACTGTCAATTCATCTAAAGTCTGTTGGACAAATTCCAGCACTCTGCAGGGAAAGGAAAAAAAAAAAAAAAAAAGGGAAAGAAAAAGAAAGGAGCTGGCAGAGGAAAGCGGATATGCCAGAAATTGTTCGCTGTATATTTTTATTCTGATTCTTGGGGTTCTTTGGGGTTTTTGGTAAGCGGATATGCCAGAAATTGTTGGATCTTTTTTTTTAAATTCTGATTCTCAGGGTTCTTTGGGGTTTTTTCTTCCTTCATTAAGCTGGTTTTTGGTACTGTGCTGGTTAGGCCCACCCTAAGCTAATTGTTAACCTCTTACCTAATTGATGAGTGAGGATAGAGAGAACTCTGAGCCTTACCATGGAATTATTAAGGCTGGAAAAGCGCTCGGAGATCACAGAGGCCTGTCACTAACCCAGCACCGTGTTCACCACCAAACCATCTCCCTGAGCCACATCCACACACCTTTGGGCACTTCCAGGGACTGGTGACCCCAGCACTTCCCTGGGCAGCCCATTCCGATGCTTGACCACCCTTTCACTAAAGAAATCTTTCCTAATATCCCACCTGAACCGCTCCTGGTGCAATTTTAGGCCATTTCCTCTTGTCTTATCCCTTGTTACTTGGGAGAAGAGACCGACCCCAACCTGGCTGCGCCCTCCTGCAGTTCCGGAGTTCCGGCTGTTCTTTGCTTCCCAGAGGAGAGCCCTGGATGCACAAGGAAATTCTTCACACACTTAGAGGACAAACTCGACGGAAAACAATTTCCCAGGAATTTTAGGATGTGGAGGAGCAGGTTCCAGGGGTCAGGATGGCCGAGCGGTCTAAGGCGCTGCGTTCAGGTCGCAGTCTCCCTTGGAGGCGTGGGTTCGAATCCCACTCCTGACAACTCCTTTGCTGGCCAGAGCCATCCCACAGGGAATTTTGCTGCCTCCCTGTGTAAGAGACGTTCCTGGGATTGTCCCTGGTCTGGTCCAGCCCCATTCTCACCCCCTGTTGATTGTTCAGGTTGGCAGTGATGAAGTTGAAGCGTGTCCCTTCCACTGATTAACACCTGGCTCAGGTGGAGTTTTATTTTTCCACAGCATCAACACCTGGCTCAGGTGGAATTTTGGCTTTTCCGGTGTTTTACAGGCATCGGGGCTGCTGGTGACAGGTGGGTCTCACCCATCTCAAAGGGGAAAAGGGGTCTAACCTATGGGTTTTGGGGCTGATTGAGGGCTTTAAATGAAGTTTGAAGGGAAAGGGGGTAAAACCAGGCTCCCTGAGTGGGCCCTGGGGCACCATGCCAGTGTTGGGATTGAAATCCATCTGTCTGTGGCATGGAAGGCTCCGCAGAGGGACCTGAATAGGCTGGATTAATGGGCCAAGTGTTCAAAAAATGAGTAAATGTGGCACTTTGTGACACGATTCAGTGACCATGGTGGCATTTGGTCAAAGACTGGACGTGATGATCCTGGAGGTCTTTGCCAAACCTATCAATTCTCTGATTCTCAAACCCAGAAATCCTCTTCAAACAAGACAAGGCAAAAAAACCCTCACAAAACAAAGCAGCAGCTGCAGCAGTTAAACCCAGAGCAATCTTTTTATTGCACTGTTTTCTTCTTAATGCACGTGAGGCTTCATAACTTTTCTGCTGCAAATTCTTCGAGATGATGTCTTTTATTGAAAGTGTTTTATCCAGCCCTGCAGTGTTTGGGTACTGCTGGTAGTGGAAATATCCTCATATGTCAGAGCAGAAGCTCTCAGCAGTAACTGCTCCACTCCTCTTCCACAAGCATTTTTTGGTCATATCTTAGCACCACTACAATCAAATCCTGTGTCCTGGATTTCTTCCATCATTCATTTTCAAAACTGGTAGCAAGTTTTTGAGATCCCTGTATGCCTCCCAGGCAAAGGGGGGAGTCCAGCAACCAAAGGTGCATAAAAAGAGCAGGAAAACTGGTTTGTCTTGAAAGGCGAAGAAATTGGACCAAATGAATCATCCCGTCTTTACTTTCTTAATAAAAACAACGCAGCAGCACTTTGTTCAGTCTCAGGTGTGCACCTTCCTCTGAATATCACTACCAAAGGACTTTTTCTGCTGAGGGGAGGGGGAAAAAAGAGTGCAGAGCTGATGCCAGGGCAGTGATGAATTTCAAGCTTTAAGTTAAAAAATAAAGTATTCCTTTGAGACAGACCTTGTGGAAGGAAAGACGTGGCTGTTGCAAGAGCCCAAGTCCAAGTGAGAATATAAAACCGTGAAGGTTTTCATGTCATGGTCAGAGTTGGTGACTCCACCCCTGTTTTGATGTTTAACCACTCCTCCAGTGAATATTTTTTTCCTGATATCCAACCTGAACCTCCGCTGGAGCAACTTGAGGCCATCTCCCCTTGTCCTGTCGTTAATTGTGTGCGAGAAGAGGCCAAGCCTTGTCTGTAATTAGAATATCTGTGTGCAACAGCTTTCCCAAAATCAGATGTTCTGGTGCAATCAGCAACGAGATGCTTCCCCCAAAACTGCTGCTGAGCAGGAAGGATTGAGTGTTTTGCGATTATCTGACTCCCACTGTGGAATGGTGCTCATTCAGCACATCAAAATATCAAGGAAGTGTTGGTAAACTGCAGAGGATGGTGGAGAACAGCTCCGAGTGTTTCAGGAGTCAGGAGGGAGATGAGATTAAAAGGAAACAACGTGAGCAATTTGTCTAATCCCTGACTGGGGGGACCAGAACTGTCTGCAGGCATTTGCAGAACGGGAAACCAACAAAGAGTGAGAAAGATTGGCTTCGAGTGGAACAAAGAGTGTTATTAGGAGCAGTGGGAAGTGAAAGAAAACACAGCCTGAGCTGCTTGGAATTTAATGCATTCTGCTGTAGACGTTCCTATTATGTAACATTTGTATTAAAAATTTCATCTTTCCAGAAATATCTGGGGTTTTACAGAATAACTGATGATAATTCATCATCTTTTGTTGCTGTTGTTGTTGTTGTTGCTTTCAAATAGAAACAATTGAATAAATAGTTCTGGCTTTCAGTGATGGACTTGAAAAGGAACACCATCTGTAGGCTAATTTTTAATAAACAGGATTATATAATAAGAGACTTTTGGTTGGAATTTACTCTGATTCCTGAGTTCTTGGAAAGGCAGGAAGACACCAAAATCTATTCTGGACACACTGTCTCAAATTTAGAGACACCTCAGAAACAGGACCATGAAGGAAAAACATTGGGAAGTTGTTGGTAGAGAAGGAAATGGGTTGAATTCCCCAGGAAAATTTTCACTGCAGGAGAAAGNTAGGGAACTGTTGTTTTTCACACGGAATTTTATAGGAAATGAATATCCTACTCCCCAAATCTGGCTTGCGGAAGCCGGATGGTGGGGGAGATACTTCTTTTCTGATCCCATGATGTGTAAGATCCTCCCCACAAAATGATGCAAACCCAGGAGGAATTCTGAAGCTCTTGAGGAAAATTAGCTCCATAAATAGGCAGGTAGGTGGATAAACAGAGAGACAGGAAAACGGAATTTGCTTTTTCCAACAACTTTTAAGTGGACACCAACTTGGAATGTCTCACAGAAAAAGCTGCTCCTTTTCTGAGTTTTAATGTTTAAATTCACAGGAATTTTGTGGTTTTCCTGAAGTCAGAATAATCCCAGCTGATCCCTGCAACATGGTCAGCACTTTGATTGGCGTCCAAATATTCTGGCGCAGGATCCCCTCTTGGCCAAGGCACTTCAGGACAGCCTGGTGACAAGTGAAGTTCAGCTCAAGGCCTGGTTTTCTCCTTTAAAATGACCCAGTAGAATGTGGCATGAACATGTTCAGCTTTAAAACATTGGGATAATACTCGAGAATGTCTTTCCCAGGGTGAATATCCTGAGCTGGGAGGGATCCACAAGGATCATCGAGTCCAGCTCCTGGTCCTGGACATCCCAACAATCCGACCCTGTGCCTGAGAGACTTTTCCAAACTCTCCTTGAGCTCTGGCAGCCTTGGGGCTGTGACCATTCCCTGGGGAGCTGTTCCAGTGTCCAACCAGCTCTAAGTGAAAAACTTCTCCTGATTTCCAACCTAAACTTCCCTTGGCACAACTTCAGGCCGTTCCCTCGGGTGCTATTGTTGGAAATGATACCAAGTTTAAAAATTTTCTATAGAATTTTAGTCAAGGGTTTTGTTCGCCTTTGCCCCGGGAGGGAGGGAATTGAAGTTTCTTTTCAAAAGATTGTTTTACCTGTGGAGGTCTGATCAGCTGAACATCTCAACAGACTGGGGGTAGCACAGGAGATACACAAAAGATAATGATCATTAACAACCATTAACGAACATCAACTCCAAACATCACCCCTGGCATGGTCCGAGACCCCTGGTCTGGGAAAAGGGAGATAAGAATGAGAACCTAATTAACATTGGAGATGAAGAAATCCATATCCAATAGGAACCCAAATACTAAGAACTGCACAACTTGGGACCAATGAGCATTGAGCCAAAGAATTTCAATGGGTTTTGACTGTATAAGTATGTGAAAAATCAAATAAAATTCGTGTGCAATGAAATTATTTTCTCTGCACAACCCAGGCTATGGGTGGAGGAAATTATTTCTGTTGCACATAATGCCCAGAATAAAGCAATGCCTTGATTCTCTGACACTAAAAATGTGATTAGAGAGTTTTTTTGGTTTTCCCGCAGTTTCGGTGACTCTGTCACTGATCATCAGAGAGAAGAGATCAGTGCTGCCTCTCCACCACACACATGCAGTCCCATCCTGTGATCTGATGTAATCTCATAGCACGGCCAGAAGTGATCCTTCTTTTCCCCTGGAAATTGCCCGTTTTCCAAATGGACGGCAACAGTTCCGTGTTTGAGCAGGAAGGATTTGGGGAGGGGGAGGAAGAGACCCCAAATTTTAGGTGTTTGCAGTGAACCCGCTGTCCAGGCAATTAAGGGGAGTTCACAAGGGCTGCTCCAGCCTCGGGGCCTTAGGGGAGGCTGCGTGATGGTATCCAGACAAATCACCTCCCACACACCCTGCCTAATTACTGTTCTTTGCCCAATTAACACATACCAATCCTCCAAGCGAAAGCAAAACATCTGCACCCACAGAAAGGACAGCCCTGAGCTGAATCCAGAATGTGTCTCCTCTTTCCAGCAGGAAATCTGTGCTGGTTGGAGCTGTGCTTCCCTGCTGGAGCACGAAATCAAACCAGAGCTGACAATAAACACACAAAAATTGTGTTTCAGCTCCTGCAGACCCCTGAAACACAGGGAGGAGCTGACACAGGAAAGTCAAAGGGGTTTCAGTCCCAGGGTTTATTTCACACCCTGCTTAATTGCTTATAATTTACATGGGAAAAGCAATAATTTCTCTTTTCTTTCTCAGTTGCACTCCAGTATTAAGAATCCAACTACATTTTCCCCCCTTTCAATCATCGGGCCCAAGCATTATTTTGACAGGGCTTTTTTCAGTCTGATTTTGCTATTACTGCACAGTGGATGGTTTATATTGCTAATTAGCATCTATTAAGGCTGTTATCCCATTCAAGCCTGGATGAATGGAGATGGAAAGGAATAAGGCATCAGAATAAATCAGAGCAGGAGAAACGGAGTTCTCCTTTGGGAAATCTCTCCGAGTTGAATGTGCCTGGATGTGTGCAGTGGGATTTTATATACGCACCTTGTATCATTGGTGTTACGGCTCTCAAACTTCTTATCCAAGGTCTGGATACTTTAAAACCAGAAAATTTTTTATCCTGGGTGATCTGGGAACAGCTTTCCATCTTCAGGATCCAATAAGAAACTGAAGATAACCAGGAGAAATAAAAGCACTGGGGGAAAAAAAAAGAGTATGAGTAACATAAAATCAGGGTTCAAAACCCTTAAGTTCAGTGATTTTCCAAACATGAGGTGTTAAAGGTCCTTGATAAAAGTTAGAAAAGTTCTACTGGGCAATGATATCCTGGGAAAACAGAAATTTTACAACCTGTGGAAAAGGGAGGAGCAAAGGAAAGATCCTTTTGCCTCCTCATGTTGTTGGGGAGCTGAATCTTGGAAAGAGCAAAGGTCAGTGATTCTGAAATGATGATTATTACAGAGAAAAGAGGAATGCAAGTGATGTCACTGCTGAAGGGAATGTGATTTCCACGGATAACTCACCAGGTGGACCCTGAGAAACCCCAGACAGAGCCCAAGACTCTGACTGAGCCTTGTAGTCCTGATACAGAAATCTTTCCCAACGAAAAAATATGAATCAAAGCTTCTTTTTAACAAGACATTTAAAAAGAAAACCAAACGGAACATCCTGCCCCTTCAGTTTCCCAGCCTTTCTTTCACCTGAGACCCCCATTTTTGGGATGTAGGGTGGCACAGGCATTTTTCTCATTCCATATGAGCTGGAAGAAACCCCAGCAGGTCTTTAGATAAACATTCACACAGAAGAAACCACTCCTGATATTCCAGCCCACAGCGAAAAATCAATTCCAGCCCTTATCCTGTGTCTTTCCTTTTTTTCTGTGACCTCTATGGGATCCATCAAAGCCAAGTCTGCCTCCAAACGCCATGCAGTGAGGTTCCCTGCCTTTATTTGGACAAAATATTTCCATGTTTTCCCATGGAAGAAGACTCCATATGTGGTGTAAGCTGGCAAAGCTGCAAAAATCCTGGCGAGATGGACCAACAAAGATGAGCTCTGGAGCTGGGATTGTGTTCCCTGTGTTGGAGATCTCCGTGTAATTCCATCTGCAGAAGAAATCAATAAAAGAGAGTTGATGGAGAAGGCTGGGAGGGGGAATCAAAGCCCATCTGGAATTAAATCTGGTGAGGGACATGAAGGGCAGTGAGTTTTCTGCAGGAATATCAGCAGCAAAAGGAAGAGTCAGGAAAATGTGGGGCTGCTGCTCAGCAGGGTGGGAATTCTGGTGGCAAAGAGCATGGAAATTGCCCAAGTACTCCTCATTCAAGTCTTTGCTGATAAGATCAGCCTTCAGAAATTGAAATTTTCTGGACCAGAGCAAGGAAGATTTATCCTCAGGGGAGGAGGATCCAGTCAGGGAACACTAAGACAAAATAAACTTAAGGAATGCATGGATGGGGATAGGATGGATTCATGGGAACTGATGGCATTGCAAGATCACTCTCATTTGTCTTGATGCCTAAAGAGGCCAACCCAGAAACAGAGACTGGACAGGAGGAAGGGAATAAAGGTGGATATTTATTTGAAAGGCCTTCAGAGGCACACCCTGGGCAGGCCAAAGGCTACACCCAAGATGGACCCCGAGTCACGAGTTCTTCACACTTTTATAGCTTTGCTCCATTTGCATCTCAACCCAATTTCACCAATTAAACTTTAGCTAATGATGGAATTTCCCCTCAGCTTGCCCCCCTTCTCAAGATGCTGGGTTACACATTTTGGGCCTAGGCCGGGCTGGGTGTCCTTGGAGAGCAGCCTGGAGAGGCTTTGTTCTGTCTGTCTCAGCATGAGAGAGCAGCAGCTCCCAGGCTGCAGGACACTGCAGAGTTACACACTGGGAATAGAGAATTTGAAAAATATAAAAGCTAACACGTAAGGCATCAGTCTTTGAAAGGTCCTGGTGACCATGGAAGTTCCCAGGAGCAGAAGGAGGCAAATGCCACTCCTGCCTTCAAGATGCACTGAAAGGGAACTCAGGACAGGGAGTTCTTTGGGAAGCTGATGGAGCAGCTAATCCTGGAAATTGTTTTGGAATACATGTTCTGTTCTTTGAACTTCAGTGAGGGCACTTAATGGTCATGGTGGGGAATGCCTGTGGAAAGCTGGAATTGGTGGCATGCTGAGATCCCTGGTTTTGGGCTGTCTGCTTGCCTGAGTCTCTTCACGCTCTTTGAAACCGCTCTGAGCAGGAACAATCTGTTCCCTCAGTCCTTAGCTGCAGAGGGATTTTGCTCCGGGGCTGGATCCTACCACAGCTAAAATGTCAAACATTCCAAACCAGAATTGTTTGGATGCATTGTTGACACCAAGGGCTGGAAGAACTGAATTTAAAAGGGTGGAATGACCCACTGGAGAGGCCCTTTTTATGAGGAATGCAGGTGGATCTTGGACAGCCCCACCTAAACCTTGGACAACGCTCTCGGGTGCATGGTGATTCTCAGAGTTACCCAGTGCTGGGCCAGGATGATCCTTGTGGGTCCCTTCCAATTCAGAATATTCCATGATTTGGTGGTTCTGTGAATTCCGGAGTCATTGCTCTCTGTACTGACAGGTCTCCAGCTGATACATGGATGAGGACATCAGGAGAGAGATGTTTGGATCTGGACCCAAATCCTTCCAGTCTTGTATTCCCACATTCCCCCCTCAAGGACTGCAAACTCAGAGATCCTGGTGGAAGACATGCAGGCAGAGCAGGGGGTTGTTTTTGCTCCATACCTGCTCCAAGGATGTTCTTCCAGCCCATTCCTGAGGGTTGGATCCATCCCAAAGCATTTTTGAGCTGGATTTAGATGGGATGAGCTGGCTGTCCTCTGTGTGTGTGGCTGTTGCCTTTTCTGTGTGTTTTCCTTGGAGTTTTTTTACTTGTCTGAATCAAAACCCCTCTGGCAAAAGAGCAGAGCTCTCAAAGGTTATATTTCCACAAGATTCAAAATCAACAAGACGAAAGTCTGAAGGGAAATAAACTTCATTAACTCTGATACTCACGGTGCCATTGTTTTACTCTCTTTATTAACTCACAAAAAGGTGAGTAAGATCATTTTCCTCTTCAAATAAGGATAACAAATATTATTTTACATGCTGCCAGGCAAAGGATAGAAGAGGAAATCTCTGCCCACTAATGTTGTTCTACTCAATGCATGACTAAAATCATATTTTCTTTGATAGAAAATCTTCACCTTGAGATAAAGACAAGCTTCTGGTCTCTTTTTAGAAGTCCGGACAGAAACATAACTTATATTGAGGGTAATGCACAGGTTTATAATAATTGATAGTTTGAAGGTCTGGATGTTTGGAAAATCAGTATTGTCCAACCTGTGGTGTGTCAAGCACGAGGTATTCTCCAAAAACATGAAAGAAACCCATCAGTGGAGAAGAGGAGTGACCCAAAATTCTCCCTGACAGTGAATCAGCCAAAATACAAACCAGTAAACGAATAGTTAAAAGTTATGCTCATTTTTAGGTGTCTAAAACCCAAAAGCCACTGCAGCAACACCACAAAAACAACAGCAAAAATGGTACTGGAAAAATAGCTGGAGAGATGTCAAAAAAGATTATGAGTCCCTGGTGTGAAAGTGAAAACCCTGTGCTCCTTTTTTTACGGTGTTTATGTTCCTTAGGAAGTTTTGGGCAGAAAGTTGGGAGGAAAACAATTTGTTTGAGTAATTTTCTGCTGAACACTCTGACACAGGAACCTTCCACTTCCAACTGTGCATTGGAGACAGAGATAAAACAGGGAGACCTGGCCAGGTGGGAAAGCCCAGAATAAGCAAAATGAGGAAACTCACAGCAAATGCGTGATAAAGCCTCATGAAATGTAGAAGAGAAGAGGCTTTTCCCTAGGGATCCCAAAAATGCAGTTTTGTTGCAGTCCAGAAAATACTGGAAGCTGTCGGACTGATGATGGGAGAAATGGATCTGTTTTATAAGACAACGATCAAAGGACATCTTTGTTTTTAAATCCAGTTTGGTTTGTTCTCATTTTCTCCAGCAGATCCAATGACTTTTCTTTAAACAACACATTCATCACACCAGAGTTCAGCAATGCAAACCTTTAGAGAAACAAAGACAACTCAATGAGGGTTTTTTGTGCTCACTTTAATTCAAAATTTGGGAAAATCCGCTTCAAAGCTCTCTCTGACTTCAGGACACATCACATTGGCACTGAAGGGCCTTTCCAAACCCTTCCAAATCTTGTCACCAGTTCCTTGCTCAACGGGACCAGTCTCCTGCTCTGAGATATTATCAGGATGATATCTGTTTATTTCTCTTTAAACCAAATGTGCCAACTCTGTTCTTTATAACTGTGATCCAAGGGGCAAAGCAGGAGCTGTTCAGGGTTCTTAATAAGTGGCAGGATAAGAATCCAATTTTTGCATCCCACTAATAATTCTTAGAATGAGGGAGTGAGGAAGACTGAGGAATAGCTGGGAAAACCTTCAGGGATAGAGTTGATAGAGTTCCTGAAAGTTCGTGGAATCATAGAGCAGTTTGGGTAGGAAGGGACCTGAAGATCTTCTCGTTACAGCCCCGGGGACACCTTCCATTAAACCTGTTTGTTCAAGGAAAAAAATATTTGAGAGTTTATTTGTATAAATATCCCCATGGATCCCCATCATTCGAATAGCTTGGTTAATTTGTGTTCACTCTTAATTGGTAGATTTTGTGAGCTTTGCTTTTTCTTTTTTTAGTTTCTTCTGTGTTGCATTAGAGGCTCATCTGTTCCGTGCTCCAGCCCCTGTGAGACACCAGGAGGTGGATTCACTGCAGTAATTGCTTTGGGTCCTGCAGTATTTTAGAGGCAGGCTTACATTCCTCCCTCCCTCCTTTCTCCTTTCCTTTCCTTTCCTTTCCTTTCCTTTCCTTTCCTTTCCTTTCCTTTCCTTTCCTTTCCTTTCCTTTCCTTTCCTTTCCTTTCCTTTCCTTTCCTTTCCTTTCCTTTCCTTTCCTTTCCTTTCCTTTCCTTTCCTTTCCTTTCCTTTCCTTTCCTTTCCTTTCCTTTCCTTTCCTTTCCTTTCCTTTCCTTTCCTTTCCTTTCCTTTCCTTTCCTTTCCTTTCCTTTCCTTTCCTTTCCTTTCCTTTCCTTTCCTTTCCTTTCCACACGCTGAGATTTTTGAGATCTCTGGCAAGTCCTAAATGCTATTTTTGCTGACTTCTCTTTCTAAACACTGATTTTGCTTCTCAGCTTCTCACACATTTTTAATCTCCAAATGGAGATATCTTTTAAAAGCAGCATCTGGCTGAGGAGGGGACCTAAAGACCAAACTCTCCAAGACCAGCTGAGCACAACAGCCCCGAGGTCACTGAGCTGTGTCTCTTTATTTTGGGAATCTGCCACCTGGAGAATCTGTTGGCTTGGAGAAGCCTCCTCCGAATCCTCAGTATCCCATCTTCAAAAAACTCGGCAAACAAGCAGAAGTCAGAGCTTGTGTCGGGGTTATGAGAACTGAAAAAGAGCCTCAGGAAGTGCTAAGAACAGAGAATTTATTTAGGTTGGAAGGGACCTTAAAGATCATCGAGTTCCAACCCCCTGCTCTGGGCTGGGACATCTTTCAGCACCTTTCCCAACCTTTGAGGCTGCTCTGGGCTTCATCCAACCTGACCTTGAACACTTCCAGGGATGGAAGATCCACAGCTTCTCTGGGCAACCTGTGCCAGGGCCTCACCTGCCATGTTCTGTGGAAATTCTTCTCAATGAGGGCTTCTTTTTGAAGCCAAACTACTTCATTTTGACAGCCGAAGACCATTTCCAAGAACAATTCCCACACAACAGGATTTGAGATGCCCAAAGAAGGAGCTGTTTCTTGTGCTCTCATCTTGCTGCGTCTCTCTAACCATGCCCACTGTCAAAACAAGCAGCAGTGTTCCTATTCCGGTTTATTTTTACTCAAAACAAACATCAAACCGAACAAAAATATCCCCCTGGCTGCTTTGCACAGAAGATCAAGAGGGATGGCACCTTCAGAGCCTTGCTCTGCCCTTCCTACAAAGGAAATAAATCTCGCATTTATGGCAGGAGAGCTCTATTTTTAGTGATCCCAATTCTGTTTCTTCTTCTTTGTGTGTCATTGGCACTGCTGGGGCTCTAGCACTGAGTGACACTTTTGGCTGCCTGCTCGGCATCTTCAAACATGACCATGACAACTGTTGCACCCCAAAATATCTTGGTTTACCAACTCTGCATAGTTTTGATGCTTTCACAGTAGCCAGTGCACCCAAAAATCCATATATGAGGGTGACTGCTTGAAGAAAATGAAAATGAAGTTCTCTGTTTCTCTTAGAGCCTTGATGCTTTATGATCTTTATTTTATGCCAGTGAATCGAAGCAGAACGTCCTGAATTAAATATAGACAGCCCAGGAATGGTGCCAGCTAATAAATTCCACAGTAAACAGGGAATCCCACCTGCTTGCAGGTGTCTCTCTCATTTTGTGGGATGAGAGCAATGGGTTTGGTAATGTTACATCACTCTAAGTCATTTAAAGGAATTCCCAGAGCAGGAAATTGCCACAGTGCAAGGAATATTGGCACAGATCTCCCCCAGCAGAGTTCAAAGTGGAACAGAAGGATATGAATAGAGGAGCATCCAAACTGAGGAATTCATGTTAAATTGTTCTTTGGAATAATCTCAGTGTCCAAGGAATTATAGTCCCTGAACAATTTTTTACACTGTTAATAAAAAATAGAACCCCAAACCATAAAAGAGTTTATTCTTAAATCCTTGAGGAAGATATAGATGGAATGTTGCTTCCCCAACTGCCAGATTTTAAGAAAATGAGAAACGTAAAATGATTGTTGCTTGGAAACTTCACACTTTTTTTTAGTTGCCTCTACTTACCTCTAATTTTCCAGATATCACAGAATCACAGAATGGTTTAGGTTGAAATAGATCTTAAAGATCATCGAGTTTCACACCCCTGCCACGGGCAGGGACACCTTCCACTATCCCAGGTTGCTCCAAGCCCCATCCAACCTGGCCTTGGACACTTCTGGGCATCCTGTACCAGGGCCTCACCACCCTCACAGTAAAAATTTTTGGCTGTCTGAGGAACAGATAAAACAACCCTGATCGAACTGAAAACGTGGTCCAAACCACTGATTGTAATTAGCCCAGAGCATTTCAGAATATTAAACACAGCACCTTGAAGGGAACCTTTGCAGAAAGAAAAACTGCACTTTCAGGGCATGGAGGAAGCCAATTAAAGGGTCAAAACCAACCAAATTAAGGTCTAAGATCAATTAACCGGTCTTTGAAAAGGGGCAAATGTTGTTAGAGAAAATGCATTAGAGAAAAGGATGTTTCTGGTCAAACGTGCTTGGTGGTTCCTGGGATGATGATTTGTGCTTATTGTTAATTATTCACTCTCTTCCAATCGTTTCTTCCTTAATTTTTCTCTTTTTGGCCTGTTTAGGTATTCTACACCTTTTTGATCCATCCAGAAAACTCCTTCTCACTCTCCAGTTTCAATGCGAGGATTTATTTTCCATTGTGATTTTGAGACACTGGCCATTAATATCCCATAATAATTCTCTCCAGAAAGGGAGGCTCTTAAATTGCCATGTACATAAACGACATTTCAACATGTCTGCTCTTCATTAACCCACAGAGATTTCTCAAATCCTAATTAGGAGCCAGAAGAGGAATCCGTTCCCATCCTTTCAAGACCTCCCTTCCCCCAGAACTTCTGCTGTAATTTTTAAATACCTTTCCCTCTGCCTTTTCATCCCACACAAGTGCACCAGGGCAGCTTGCCTCTAGATCCTTTGCATTTTCAGAGCTTATGGGACATGGAGAAAATTCACGAATGATATTGTAACCATCTGGAGAATGGGTCTTTTCTGAGATGAGAAACGAGGATAAAGTCCTTTCTGTGTGTTCTTGGCCAGCAAAGCTGGGTAAACTCCTCACTGGACACGTGAGAGAGAGAGAAACTGCAGCTTCTCTCAACCACAGACACGTGTGATAGACATCACATACAAACAGAGAATTACAGAATTATAGAAGGGTTGGAAGGGACCTTAAAAACCATCTAATTCCACTAAATCAGGCTGCTCAGAGCCCCATCCAGACATGATGGGATTTCTCCTGGGTGCCAGGTGAGTCAGTGAACCTCCAGTGGCTCAGGAATGTCTTGGATTTACAGCTCGACCCCAGTTTCAGATTGATCTCAGTCTCTACCTCAGACAAAAAAACCTTCTTTTGCTGGTTTCAAAGGAGTGATATTTCCATGAGAAATGTCTCCTTTCAGGGGATTTGTCTTTTTTTAGTGAACAAACCAAACATGCCCTCTTTCCCCTTCACTCCAATCCCAAACCATCACTTGAGGTTTTTCAGTCTTCTACCAAGTGCCTCAAAGTTTTATATTTCATCTAAAAAGGTGTCAGCACCGAAAAGTTCGATGAGAAAAATAAACCATGTGACTGTTTTCCGCGTGGTCTTGCTTCTCCTGTGGGCTCTGTCTCAGTCACATCCATGAGTTTTTCTTGCTGCTGGCTCTAGGGAATTTTGATGCTGTGGCCACCAGGAGCCAAATTTACAGGACCCCAGAATCAATGAGGTTGGAAAAGGCCTCCAAGACCATCGAGTCCAACCCGTGACCGATCCCCACCTTGTCACCAGCCCAGAGCACTGAGTGCCACATCCAATGGTTCCATGGATATCTCCAGGGATGGGGACTCCGGGACCTCCCTGGGCAGCCCATCCTAATGCCTAACCCCCTTTCCATGGGGAAATTCTTCCTGAATTCCCCACTCTGGTTGGATGAACAGTTCCCTGGGTAGCAGCCTCAGCTGTTTCAATGTAGTTCCTCGCTTGTATCACTCAGGGAAGAGCCAGCCCTTGGGTTTTGTGCATCACGGTGATCCTGGAGTGGCGTGGAGCTCTGAATTCGTCTGTCTTCCATAAATTTGGTGGAATTAGCAATTGGTGCACTGGAAAATCACAGACTGGCTTGGGTTGCAAGGGACCTTCAAATCATCTTGTTCCAAGCCCTGTCATGGGTGGTGACACCTTCCAGGTTGCTCCAAGCTCCATCCAACCTGGCCTTGGACACTTCCAGGGATGAGGAATCACGATTTGGCTGTCAGAGCAGATTCCTTAGAGAAACATTAATCCTTGCTGTCATGCTTCTCATGACATAATTAATATCTTAATCTGCAAGAGAAGAGGATTTGGGAAAATCTGGTGTCCTGGTGATTCGTTTTGTTTCTATTTCTGCTGCATTTTAACATTTTTTGTAACATTCACCACATTAAAGGTGAATTCCAGTTCAGGCTGGTTTTGCTTAGCATGGATATTTTACCATGGAGATCTCTCTTTGTGCATATGCTGGATGATATCTAAATTTGCCTTTATGTTTGCTGCCCTGAACTTATATTTACAGCAAATGATTTCACAGATTTCCATTCCATATCCCAGGGATTTATTTATAGAGAGTGGAAAGAACATTGGTTTATTTTCTTTACTAATTTGTCACTTTTAATGCTTGTCAGCCAGATTTCGCTTTTGAAAACACACAGAAGAGGAAATATGTAAATCCAGTTTATATTTCTGGAGGTTTCCCCATATCAAAAGGATTCAGAATTAAAAGAAAAATAAAAAAATGAGAAGAAAAGCTGAATTAATCTTATTTGGAAAGAACTAAATCCTTCTTCGGTATTTCTTTACATAGAATTCCTGGCTTTCCATCAAAAAACCCTCCTTCCACAACACCTTACATTTTTCACCCAGAAAGTCTTCAGATGTGGGAAAAACAAAGTCACTTTTTGGATAAATCTGCTAAAAAATAAAAACTGCTCACCTTTAAAGCATGAAAATTCTCTCTTTTCAAAATCTTTCAAATCCGATTCTAAGGCTTTCCTGGTTTTAATTAAAATTTGAAGACTTCTGAGAAGTACAAACTCTTTGCATGAAAACTTGGATGGAGAAAGCTCTTTTCCATCCCTGAAAATTTATGATTTCTTACAGGAGCCACAGGTTTGCTTGGAGTCATAGCTGAGATCCCTTTTCCTCGGTAGTGTGCAAAAGCAAACACGTTTTTTAGGGAGTTTCATCGAGTTGTTACTCGTTGTTTGCAAATAGGGAATATTGTGTGACTTCCTGCGGGGTGTACGAGAACAAAAGGCTCCTCACACTCGGTATTTTATCCCACACTCCAGAGTTATTCATCCAGCCCCAAGTGAAAACCCGAAATAGAACAGGCAAAGCCTCTCCTTGCCTTCCTCCTTCCCCTATTTCATGATGATGAACACCAAGCTCTGGGCAATGGAAAAACCCCATCCATAGCTGGGATTTTTTTCCCCTCGGTAAATAACAAATAGAGACAGGAATATAAATTGTCATCTCCCCACAAACACGGTGTTGAGTAACAGTGGTGGATGGAATCTTCGCCCAGGAGACAATGACAATCAAATCACTCAGTTTTGTCTCACACAGGGAGTGACTCTTGCTCCTCCTTTTACTTATCCAGATTTTAATTTTAGCTTTTGTGTTGTCTTGACCAACCAAACCTCTGCAGACAGACTGAGAGATTTGGGGGTGTCCAGCCTGGAGAAGGGAAGGCTCTGAGGAGACTTCAGAGCTCCTTCCAGTGCCTAAAGGGGCTCCAGGAGAGCTGGAAAGGGATTTTGGATGAGGGATGGAGTGACAGGACAAGAGGTGATGGTTTTGAACTGAAAAAGGGTGCGTTTAGATGGGATATTAGGATGGAATTTTTCCCTGGGAGGGTGCTGAGGCCCTGGCACAGGGTGCCCAGAGAAGCTGTGGCTGCCCCATCCCTGGAAGTGTCCAAGGCCAGGTTGGACGGGGCTTGGAGCAACCTGGGATAGTGGAAGGTGTCCCTGCCCATGGCAGGGGGTTGGAATGAGATGATGATGATTTTTAAGGTCCCTTCCAACCCAAATCATTCCAAGATTCTATGACTGGAAAAGACTTCTTGTGCTCCTGTAACCACCACGACTGAAAAGCCAATTTACAGAAGGAACAGGGCAGTGAATGAACCATCTCCAGCCTCCCCAGACTGGAATTTTGTTCCTGGGGGAATCCTTCAACCTGCAGTCAACTTAAATGAGAGCCAGTTTTACTGTTATCCTTCTTGGAAAAATTTTAAAGCTGTTCAGTTTGCAGAATTTAAGTTTTCTTGTGACATTAGAGGTTGTGCTGAGATTTATTTGGATGTTCCCCGAAGAGACAAACCTGCTGTGCTCCTGAGCACCACGAAAATGTTTACCCAGGCCTTACACAAATAAAAGGTTTTTATGGCTGCCATAGTTAATAGCATCCTTCAAAATTATAAATGGAGTTTAGATTACATTAAAAAAAAAAAAAAGGCAGCATTTAAAAAACCCTAATAAAATATGGTGGAAACACCACTGCAATATTTATTTCCTGTAAACACATTAAAGTTGTGAATGGGGAAACTGTGGCCTCTAAATTATAGAATCATGAAGGTTGGAAAAGACCTCCAAGATCATCAAGTCCAACCTTCCATCCAACACCACCACGACCACTAAACTGTACCCACAAATGCCACATCTTCTCATTTTGGGAACACTTCCAGGGACGTTGACTCCACTCCTTCACTTGGGAATCTGTTCCAATGCTCAATCACTCTTTGAGTGAATGTTCATATATTTGAAGAAAACCTTGTTTTTATTTTCATATCTCCAGGACGTTTTTCAAAGGAAAATTCTTAATCTCCACATAAACCCACCCAGCACCGGATTTAGGGCCGTTCTGGGGAAGGATTCACGTCCTTGTGGAACAAGACCAGAGAACAGGAATGATACAAGAAAGAATCCCCAAATCTTTGAGGATTCCTCCAGTGCATTTACAGTGTGATTTTACTTAGATCATTGAGTGGTTTGGATTGAAAGAAAACTTCAATATCACCCAGTTCCAAACCCCCTGCCATGGACAGGGACACCTTCCACCAAACCAGGTTGCTCCAATCTGGCCTTGGACACTTCCAGGGATGGAGCATCCACATCTTCTCTGGGTAACCTGTGCCAGGGCCTAATCACCCTCACAGGGAAGATTTTTTTCTTTTATCTCTGATCTAAAACGTTCCTTTTTTACTTTTAGTTGCCAAAATGTCTTTCTCAGACTGATGTCTGTCTAGACAGAGCCTTCTGCTCCTTGAGCTCCATGGTTTTTCCGTAGTCCTGCTCACACGTGGATCTCAAACCTGCCCCAAACCTGGTGGGTGTTTTGGAGGCTGTTCCAAAACCTTCTTTGCCTTTGACGCTTAGAAATGTTTTCCTTCCCAGCCAACATTCATTCGAGACGAGTTTTTAGCTCTTTGTCCTGGTGCCAGCTTCATCCTGCAGCTAAAATAACTCTTCCTCCTTCCTGCTGCTCGTCTGGAGGCAGAGTCTGCAGACCAGGCCCACTCCTGCTCAGCTTCCAGCTCCAGCCAAGCTCTTCCAGTCTTTTCTATTAAAAGAAACTCTTCTCTAGCTCTGACAGACCTTGCAGGTTTTCTTTTCCTGCATGTATTCCATCTTGCCTGCCTGAAGGTGAGTGGACTGGTTTGTGATATTCCAAATAAACTCCCAGCTTCTATAAACATGGAAACTTTGCTCTCACCACAACGTTCTCTGCTTCACAGTGGTGCAGCATCACAATCCCCTTTTTCACACCTTTAATATTCAGAACTTCCCTGGGATTCATTTGTAAACACAGCTTATTTTTATTCGTATTTTCAATTTGTAAATCCCAAGAAATAAGGTGAGGAAGGACCCAGAGGAGTGTCTTCAGCTGCACGAATTAAGTCAATGTCACTTAGGCCAACTCCTGATTTCTCTGCAAAGCTTAGGTTTTGTTTTGAAGCCAACGCAAAACTTGAAGGGTAATCCTTGCACTTCAGAGCTGGTCACTGCTTCCCTTTCCAGTTTTTAGCCCAAACTTTTCCTGAAATTGTCCATTCCTGGAATCTCTTCTCCATCACTGTCTGTTTTACAAGGTGTTTCCCCTCATCTTCCTCACTTCAGCTGGGGTCATGATCCCTCATCCCATCTCAGGGGTCTTGCACAAGGTTTGTGTTCCATTCCTTTGGCACACTCTGGATATCACAAGGATGGCAGTGAGATGTGTCCATGGAAATATAATTTACTGAGAGCTTTGCTTTGTCAGGCCAGCCCAACAAACAATGAAATTATGGTCTGAAAATGGAGAGAGGAACAATAGAAAGGATTAATCCCTGCTACTCACCTGAGAGAGGCTCCTTCCTGTAACCCTGTTCTGGGATAATTCCCCTGATAGAAATATTTCCTTTTTGTGTTTTTATATGTATATTCACACAACTCTATCTTTTGGACTGACAAACTCTAAGCATTTCTTAAATCTATACTTAAAAGAACTAAGAAATGCTGGTGGGAATTCCAGAATGTTTTCATGGAATCATGGAATGATTTGGGTTTGAAAGAGCTTTAAAGATCACCTTGTTCCAACCCCTGCTGTGGACAGGGACAACTTCCATCTATCCCAGGTTGCTCCAAGCCCCATACAACCTGGCCTGGAACACTTTCAGGGATGAAGAAGCCACAGTTTCTCTGGGCAACCTGTGCCAGGGCCTCACCACCCTCACAGCCAAGAATTCCTTCCCAAAATCCCATCTAACCCTGCCCACTTTCAGCTTAAAGCCATTCCCTGTGTCCTGTCACTCCACCCTTTGTCCTAAGTTCCTCTCCAAATCTCTTGGAGCCCCTTTAGGCACTGGAAGGGGCTCTGAGGTCTCCCTGGAGCTTTCTCTTCTCCAGGCTGAGCACCCCCAGCTCTCCCAGACTGACCCCAGAGCAGAGGAGCTCCAGCCCTGGGATCACCTTGGTGGCATCCTCTGGACTCACTCCGGCAGCTCCACATCCAGATTCTGGGGACTCCACAGCTGTCACAGGACTCCAGATGGGTCTCACAGGAGCAGAGTAGAAAGGCAGAATCATCTCCCTCCACCTGCTGGTGCTTCTTTGGAGACACTTTTGAGGCATCCCGGGATACTCTTGGTTTTCTGGGATGCAAACACTCATTGCCAGCAATGTTGAGTTTCTCAGGATGGCGTTTGCTGAGGATCTCAGGATCTCAGGATCATCTCACCTGAGGCCCGAGGTCCCACATTATCCTCATTGCACCTGCCAGCTCCCTGCTGATGGCACAATCCCAATTAATTCCTGCCACAAACCATCACACACCCTCCAGCCTCTTGTGCATGGAGGTCACTGTGCAGTGGCCAGGAAAACACATGGAAAATGAGGAAGGGAAGAGTTTGGTGTGGGGCAGACACCCCAAAAAATCCCAGGGCAGTGAGGCAGAGATCTCTTCCCAAGATTTCTTGCTTGGCACCGGGGCACTGGGACAATCTGTCCTCAAACTGCAGAACCCCGTCTCTAATTCAGCTGAACCCCTCCTTTTTAATTACTCATTTTACAGAGATATTTTGGTTCCTGTCTGCGTTAAGCTGAGTTAGGTTATGATTTTTAATGCCACAAGAAGGAAAAAAAACCTTTCACTCAGAACTGACAATTTTTTTTTTTTTTTTTTTTTTTTTTTTTTTTTTTATTTTGCAACCAAGATAAACAAAACCAGCATTCCAGTCTGACATTAAAGTTCGTTGTTTTGAGCTCCCTGTCTCTGGAGCTGAGCCTGAAAGAGATTTTTCTTCCCTCCGGAAAGTTCAATATCTGTGAAAACAAAGGTCTGTTTATGTCTTTTATCAGCTGGTCACAGGAGATATCACTGCGCAGGCACTGCTGCTCCTCTGTGCCACCCCTTGGAAGCTCAAAGACTTCACAAAACTCAAACTTATCAGCACAAGAGCATCTCTTCTGGGTCTCATCTAATGTGGGTGGTGCTTTCACTTCTCCTTAGCTCAGGATTAGGTGAATAATGAACTGCAGACACCAGCACCTCAGTACCAAGATACTTCAAGCTCATAGACAAGTCAAGCAAGACTTCTTTAGAAAAGATTCTGGAATATAAATATCTAAATTCTGCTTACTTGGCTTTTTAGGCAGATATCTGTTATTTTTTTACCTTGTGCTTTAACTCGTCAGTGCCTTTTTCCTGTCAAGATACATGAGGATAAATAAGGTCATCAGTTTAAAGGAGAAGGGAAGGAAAAGGATATTTTGACCTTCCCAAAATGCTTGAAAAGCCACAGAGAGAAAAATTATACATTCTTCAAGAATGATCAATGATCTTTCATGATCAAGAAAGCTTTTCCTAAGCTCAGGTCTTTGTGATTCTTCATCCATAGAGAATAAACTTTCTGCTGTTAAACTCAGTCTAAAGGCTTAGGCCCTGCATCAGGTTAAAGCTGAGCCAGAAAAGAAAGGTAAGTCTGGACGTCAGCACTGAACTGAAACTCAGCGGTTTTGTGCTCTTTCCAGGAAAAATTGAGGGCAAAACATCGAGTTCATTCCTGCTTTCCATCAGTACCACCACGGGGAGCAGAGAAAGACCAAGTGCAAACCCAGGCAAAGGAGGGAAGAGCTGGGAGGACAAAGGAAGATGCAGCAAGAGCAGACTGAAGGTGGGAAAAGTCGTAGAAAGTCATAAAAGTGATAAACGTTCATAAAATAGTAAAATCATGGAATGGCTTGGGTTGGAAGGGACCTTCAAAGATCATCTCATTCCAGGGACACCTTCCACTATCCCAGGCTGCTCCAAGTCCCCCAGCCTGGCCTTGAACACTTCCAGGGATGGGATATCAGCAACTCGTTTGGGCCAAGGCCTCACCACCCTCACAGGGAACAATTTCATGTTAATATCCAATTTAAATCTACTTTCTTTCATCTTAAAGCCAATTCCCCCTTTTCCTAAGTCCCCAGGTACACATCCTACCTGCCAGTAAGAAATAAACATTGTCTGTTGATAAATAAAACGGTGACAGGGAAAATCTTACCCCATTCCCTCTTCCCAGCTCTTGTTGGAGATGTCTGGGAAACACCAACTGTTTTAGAATGGAGGAAAGAGGGGAAGTGAGATCTGACTGCTTCTGCCAGCAGGGAGAGGCCTGAAATGGGTCTAAATTTGCATTTAGATTTGCTTTCTTGGCAGCAATGTTTTCTGCTGGGTGCCAAGAGACCCCTCTGGGCTTGAATTATTTTTCAGGGAAAAAGAATCAGCAGCAGCTATTTCATAACCAGAGATACTCTGGGGGAGGGCTGTAAAGATTAGAAGGGGCTGTAAATACTGGGGGAAACAAGCCAGGGCTGGGGGATGATTCACAAGCTGCATCTTCTGCTGGTTCAGGGGGAGGAGAAGGAAAAGTTTGAATGGATGTGAGGCAGGAAAATCCTGCGGGAGACAGAACAAGCCCTCAGCATCATGGCAGCCATGGGACATGGTTTGGGACTTGTGCTTTTGCTTCTGGGCGAGTCAGAAATGCAGCAGAGAGTCAGAGAATTGGTTGGGTTGGAAGAGAACCCTGAGATCACTGGGTTCAAACTTGGATTAAAACACCCCCAAGCACTGGGTGCCATGTCCAGTTTTTTCTTTAACACTTCCAGGGATGGTGATTCTTCCACCTCCCTGGGCAGTCCATTCGGATGCTTGACAACCCTTTCCATGAAGAAATTCCTCCAAATGTCCAACCTGAACCTCCCCTGGTACAACCTGAGGCCATTTCCTCTTTCCTGTTGCCTGGGAGAAGAGGCTGACCCCCCCATCTGTCCCCTCCTGTCAGGGAGTTGTGGAGAGCCAGAAGGTCCCTCCTGAGCCTCCTTTTCTCCAGGCTGAGCCCCTCCAGCTCCCTCCTGGTGCTCCAGCCCCTTCCCCAGCTCCATTCTCTCCTCTGGGCAAGCTCCAGCCCCTCAATGTCTTTCTTGAAGTGAGTGGCCCAAAACTGGACACAGGACTCAAGACGTGACCACAACCTGATTATAAAATAATCCATCGTAATTCTGTGACAGACTTATAAATTAGATACTACACTGGCAATATTTGGATAGTTTATTAGCAATAAATCTATTTTTAATCATCCACACAATGCCTGTGTCCTGCTTGTGGCATGGAACCTTCTCCCAACAGCTCTGCCACACAGAGTGAGGCAAAGCTGGAAGGCTTGGGGAGACCAAGGACACTTCCGTCTGACAGTGAGTAAATCTTAGATGAAATATTGGTTGGGTTTTTAGCAGTTAAAGGAGATCAAGGGTGGTTCTGAACCGCTGAAGGAGGGCAGACAGCTTTGTGTGAAAGCCTTGTCTCTACTTGTTTACTAGAACATTCAAAATTAAATAGTTCTGGACCAGGCTGACATGATGACATCAGAAATACATCCTTGAAGGTGAACTCCAGTGGAAAAGGATCCATAAAAGAGCAAAATATCAAGATAAGAAGCCTGGAATAACATGTGGCTCCTTTGCCTCTCCATCTGTAGGGCTGTGCCATCCAAGGCAGGGCTGAGTTGCTGGCACGGCTGGTTTTGGGTGGTTTACCTCACCTGAAACACCTCAAAGATGCTTTAACCTGTCCTATTTTACTTCATCCCTGGGTCTGACTCACAGAAGAGTCAAATTTGGGCTGTGACATCCAAAGCCTGATGGCCTGTGGTCAAACCAGGCGTGAATTACCTCACTCCTTTCATTGACTGTGGTGACTCATTCCCAGTTCTTGCTGGGAACAGCACTTTCGGCTCAGTCCTTTGCAAAGGGGTGTAAATCCCTCAGAGATGAATGGTTTATCTCTGCCCGTTATCAAACCTGGGCTGAAGCAGTGAATTCAGAATTCTTCGAGTCTTAGTCCAGAAATGCAAGATCTGCCGTCCTTCCCTTGAATCCAAAGCTAATTCCCAGCTGGATTGCTGATATCCTGTGACACCCAAGCTGATGTAACATATCCATGTCCTTCCCTAGAATGCTGTTTCCCATGGTTATTGATGGATAACGATTTCCTGAGGCACTGAGGGTTGGGATTTAGGTCTTGCTGTCAATCCTCCAAGCTTAACAAATGAAAAAAATAATCGACATTGCTTACATTTGTTTTCAGATCTTATCATTTGCGGGTGTAGGGAGGCAGCATTTATGGATGACTCAGTGAGCCCAGCAGTGCCTCAGCCAATTCTCATCACTCCATTTCACTGCAGGCTGCTGCCCCATCCCTGGCTGCACTCTTTATATTTTTACTGTATTACCCCTGCGATGTTTAGGGTGCAACAGGCAGCGTTGCTTTTGCGAGGGGAGCAATATCAAGCCTGAAATATTGTTGCTGGTGATAAGTGAATTCCCTCTTCACGCCTGAAAAATCAGGAATGCCCTGATCCGCGAGCGAGGGTTGTTCTGACAACCCATCTCTGGGTGTAATTATAGCTGAAGGCTGGGATCCGTCTCGGCAGCAGCTGCTGACTGGCACTGTCGCCTTCCCTTACAGCTCCTGAGCAGTCGCTCAGCTCATGAATATTCACCAGCAGAGTGTTGGGAGCACTGATAAGAGCTTCAGAGAGATTCATTCAATAAAGTCCAGGCTGCGGATCCACCAGCCCGAGTGAGTGAGGCTGATCTCCAGTGAAAGAATCACGGCGGGGGAGTAGAGGGAGAGCTGAAGGGAAATGACTTGGCACAGAGAACAACGGAGGGAAAGAATGGATTGTTCCATGCCAGGAAGCGAATCCCGGAGCACAGCAGAGAGGAAATGGCAGTGCTGCAGTTAAACAAAACAGCTGATTGCAAATAATCAGGAGTTCAAGGTTTCAAAGGCACGAGAAAGCAAAAGAGAAGGGGTTTGGCTCAGTTCAAGGAGCAAATTCACATGGGAAGAAAGGGGAACTGGCTTTAGGCTGCAGGAGGGTAGGGTTAGGTGGGACATTGGGAATAAATTCTTCCCTGGGAGGGTGGGGACGCCCTGGAACAGAATTCCCAAAGAAGCTGGGGCTGCCCCATCCCTGTGTCAGGAAAATTAATCCACCAACACCAGAGGTTTATGTCCAAAAAGGAGACAGAGTCCCGTTACTTTATTCGAATAAAGGGAGAGGCCATAGGGCATTCCCCTGGGGTCTCTCAAATTTTTGGAGGTCACAGCCTCCTTTTTATCCTGTTTTTCCTAGTTTCCCGATGGCATTTCCCTCTCCCCATTGGCTGAGGTACTCCAAGAGGTACAGACTTCTCGGAATGCCTAATAAAAAAATTCCCTTCTAATGTATAACCCCCCCTGCCTTGTCAGCAGACCTTTGGTATGTTTGAAGATACATATCTCTTTAATTCATCAATCAATGGAATTCTTCCCATTGTCTTTCTCATCTCATAGTGCTTAGCCTTGTCTACCAGCAGGCCCACAGCTTGTTTGTAAAGACAAGTCCTGTATTCCTCTCACCTGGAAGTGTCCAAGGCCAGGTTGGACAGGGCTTGGAGCAACCTGGGATAGTGGAAAGGGTTGGAACTTGATGATCTTTCAGGTCCCTTCCAACCCAAACCATTCCAGGATCACATGACACAAGCTGGCCAGAAATGCCCACATCTTCACCTCCTGGAGGACGAGTTGTGCTCCCACCTTGGTACCTGGCCATGCCCGTTGTTGGCACAGCCTTGGCACAAATGCTGGTCCAGGGATGCTCTTGTCCTGGTGTTCTGCAGTGAGGCCCCACAGACAGATCCACCCCACCCCAGAGACTCAGGGCAGAGCCATCAGAAAGTTCTTAATCATACAAAACAGAGGGGGAAAAGCCACCCACTCCTAACGATCTTGGGTTCTTGGTAGCAGTGAGTAGAGAGTCCTGTTTGTTATCCGTGAGTAAGATCCTTATATCCACAAACTCGATGTCTGCTATGGATAAATGTTGCTGTTGCTGCCCGAATAGATAAAGTTGACAGAGTCCACGCTACCACGAATTTGATCTGAAGTAAGAGAGTTTTAATGGAGGATTGAACAACTTTTATATGTTAATACACGAAAGTGTGTTGAATGGCATAAAATGATAGGTCACTCAGACACCCACCCCTTGGGGTGATTGCTCCAGTTCTGAGACATCCGTTTCTGGATGTTTTTCTGGTTGAAGCCACAACAGTCCTTGAGAAGTAGGTGCAGGTGCAGAGATTTACAAAACTATAACATCGTTTTAAATTCTTCACATGAGAAAGAGAATCTTCACAAAGTACTGCAAGGGCTAAAGAAATTCCCAGCCTGAGGCCTTTTTATATTATATCCATAGATAAAGACCTTTGGAGGGAGAGTTGGGTGGTGCCCACCTGCCCTGGAGAAGTCTTCCAAAGCCCTGATGGACTTGGTCAAAGCAGGCTCTAAACCCCTCCCATGTATAAATTAATGGAATATAAAGGAATTAGAGACCAAAGGAGGGCCATGAAGATGGTGAAGGGTCTAAAGGGCAAACCGTGGGAGGAGCTGCTGAGGTCACTTGGTTTGTTCAGCTGAGGAAGAGGAGGCTGAAGTGAGACCTCATTGGGGTCTGCAGCTTCCTCACGAGGGGAAGAGGAGGGACAGGCACTGATTTTTTCTCTCTGGTGACCTTACAGGGCCTGAGGGGATGGCCTGAGGTTGTGTCAGGAGAGGTTTAGGTTGGATATCAGGAAAAAGTTCTTCATCCAGAGGGTTTTTGATCACTGAAACAGGGTCCCCAGGGAAGTGGTCACAGCCCCAAGCCTGACAGAGCTCAAAAAGCATTTGGACAACGCTCTCAGATACAGAGTGGGACTCTTGGGGTTTTCCTGTGCAGGGCCAGGACTTGGCCTTGATGGTCCTTGTGGATCCCTCCCAACTCAGGATATTCTATAATTCTACAATTCTGTTTGCAGGTCACCTTGCATCTTCTCCCAAGCTTTCCATGAAGGCTGCTTTGGAGATAAACAGCGGGAACACAAAGTGGAGCGGTCACAGGACTGAGAAATCAGTGGAGCACTCAGAGAAGCCAATACACAGCTGGCACCCAGCAGCAGCTCCCTTTATTGCTGTAGATATTGTAATATATGTTGCAAAGTAATTCATGCTAAAAATTAAGATTACAGCATTTTTACTGAAGCAGAGAGAAAATACAAGGACCACGGACATGTAGCCGCCCAAAAATATGCATTTCAAAAGGATTTTCATCTGAGTAGACCCCAGCGAGGTGCATTTTGTACGCATTCCAAAGAAGAGTATTCCAGAGGATTTTTCCGTCTGGCTCCAGCGATATGCATTCAATATGCATATATGATAAGATAATATGCGTCGCCAAAAAGCTTATTCCAGCAGCGGAAGACATACATCTATTGATTCCAGGAACTGTCGCCAGACGTAGCAGCAAGACTAGAAAAACTACATTAATATGCTGAAAAGATAAGATTAACAAAGCCCAAAAAAAGTATAAAAAGATACCTCATAGAAACAGCTTTTGTGAACTAGAGGGGTTCGAAACGGAGAGTGTTCGAACTCGGTTCACCCGGTGCCGATCGCCCAGCTCGGCGCTGCTTTTGCTTGCCACTTTATCAAATTTTATACTTTGATCATTTAATAAATTCCCTTTAATCATAAAATTGGCTGATTCGTTTATAACAAAATTATTACAGATTTTACAGCAGCATTGAGCTCTGGCTGGGCCCTGCTGTGCCTCTGTACTCGCAGAATGAGATTCCTCAAATGGAGCCACCCGTGAGAGCCACCCTGAGCTCCCTTTGCAACCAGCAGGCGCTTCCAGAGGGAAATTCCTCTCATCCTAAAGCAACCAGCTAAATGCTGCAAGATGGATCACGTTTGGAAACACCTGGGTTCCCCTCTGTTAAGGGGTCTAGCTGAGCAACAGGGTCCTACAACACCTTTCTTTCCATGGATTAGGGCTAAATCACAAATCCATCATTCGCAGGTGCTGAACTTGGGGATGACAGCATTTGCTGTAGGTCGCTGGTTTTCTCCCCATTCCCAAGTTGTTAAATTCATCCAAGGCTGCCTCTTTTCTTCCCAAGAGATATTTTACAGTCAGACAACTCAATCTGCAAACATGAAAAAAAGATACCCTGTTCCTCTGGTAGGCACTTGGTGCAGACCCACGAGGAGATTTTAGCTCTGTGCACCCCTGAAGACAGAAATTATCATTTCCTAGAGTCCATCTCACTGTGTTAGCACTAAAAAAAGCAAATAGTGCGAGTGTGGGTGTCCACCAGCCTCAGATACCTAAAAAGCTGCGAGATCCTGACTTGCTGGTGAGTCAACAATGCAGCTGGAGGCAGGAGAATATCTCGGAGGTCAGGAATTTAGGCACGATGTCCTTCAAAGCAAAGACAGAGAAACAGCTCTGAGCACTGGTTTCCCAGCAGGAAAATCAGGAATAACAAGCAAAATCCCGGGCTTGGGCAGGATGGATGGGAGAGAGAGTTGCCAAACGCCTGCTGGACATTTAAATAAGGGTTTGGTGTGGGCAGTGAGTGCTGCTGACACCGGGGCAGCTCCCCGGCCTTGCTGCAGGGGTTAAGGCACTCTTTAATTGCATTCAAGGGGCTCATTTGAATGAGAAATAGCAGCGTTAATTGCTTGAGTTGTTCCTGCCTGATAAAGCCCTTTAAGAGCTGTTGGGTAAATGGGTCTCTTTTCAGGCCACAGGACACTTTAAAATGTCCCCAGACACTCATTAGCTGCCTGAGAGCAAAACCTCTGCCCCAGCCTGTGCTAAAGAAAGGCTACAAACCCTCCAGCTCCCGCAGCTGCAACCCAGAGCCCAATTGCCCAATAAGCAATCCCAAAAGAATCTAAAATTGTGCAAGGAAATCCCGACTGGGGACACATCTTTGTCCAAGGACCCGGTGGGATGGCGTGACCCCACTGAATTATAGATGAAGAATTTCAGATTTTTCCATGTCTTTATTGGCTTGGCCTCATTAGCCTGGTTCGTTTTGGATCCTTGTCTCTCCAGAGCAGGAAAGGTTTTTTTGGAACTTTCCAGTGTGTAAGTTTAGAGAATACAGAATTATCCACAGGATCTCTTAGATTGTATAAATATATCATTTCCTGTTTCCTTATCACTTTTTAAAAGCATCACAGGCAGTTTGGACTCCAGCTTGACTATTACTGGAAAGAGAAGAACCTCCTCCACAAGCATTTGTGGGCTTCTTGTCAGAATCAAAGCATCATGGAATGGTTTGGAATGGGAGAGACCTTCAGGGTAATCTCATTCCAGCCCCTGCCATGGGCAGGGACACCTCCCACTATCCCAGGTTCCTCCAAGCCCCGTCCAACCTGGCCTTGGACACTTCCAGGGATGGGGCAGCCACAGCTTCTCTGGGCAACCTGTGCCAGGGCCTTGCTGTTCTCATAGTGGAGAATTCCTTCTTAATATCCAATCTAAATCTCCCCTCCTTCAGCTTAAGGAAGTGTCTTATCACTCCAAGTCCTTGTCCAAAGCCCTCTCCAGCTCTTTTGGAGCCCCTTTAGGCACTGGAAGGGGCTCTGAGGTCTCCCTGGAGCCTTCTCTTCTCCAGCCTGCCCATTCCCAGCTCTCCCAGCCTGGCTCCAGAGCAGAGGGGCTCCAGCTCCCAGAGAATCTCCGTGGCCTCCTCTGGACTCACTCCAGCAGCTCCACATCCCTCTGATGGGGATCCCAGAAAGGGATACAGTGCTCCAGGCAGGCTCCCACAAAAGCAGAGCAGACTGGAGAGTCAAATCCTGTTCCTTGCTGCCTCTTTAAAAGATAAACTTCCAGTCTGGAAAGTCCAGAGAACATCAGAGCCCACTGCCACCTCAGCTGCCTCTCAGCGCTTTGCTAACCCGCGATTGATTAACAATTTGCTTTCATCTCCATTTCAGAGCCTGTGGAAGGAGCTGTGCTGTGCTCAGAGTCTGGGACTCACTGTTCCAACGGGGGAAAAAAAAAAAAGCACCATCCCATCAAAGCTGTCATTCCCTTTGGCAAGCAAAGCCATTAGAGATGCACGAGGTGTGCTCTGAAGTCTCTCCTCATTTACTTCTCCATCGTCCGCCCGCTGCGGATTTCTCCAGCGCTCATTCCTAATGAATCCTGCTGTTCCGTGGAAATGACCCATGTTGGGCTGCACTGGGATGGTTCTGCCTGCCTGGATTACCTTTGGGGAGGTGTTAATGAGAGGTGGCAGGGCTGTTACGGAGGGGAGCAGCTCTGGGGAAGAGCTGTGATCCGGCTGAGCAGACCTGGGATGCCCCAAGCTGACAGAGGTCACAAAATGCAACTAAAAAATCAAAGTTCAGGTGGAGTCAGGCTCTGCAGGGCTTGGGTCTGTGGAGCATCCAGGAGAGGCTCCTTCACATCCCATTTAGGGAGGGGGGAATCCAGCTCAGGAGTGACACCCTGTCGCTGTCAGCGCTGCCAGAGGGCAAAGAAGGACTCAGAGACACGAGTGTGGTCAGCAGAAAGGAATGAATTATTTAATTAATAAAAGATGGGTTTTTATGTGTTTAGTTCTTTTAGTGTTTACCTAAATGGCAAGAGGTTATTGGACCTCTAGCTACCTACCTACCAGAGTGATTGGGCAATTCTCACATCATTCATTTCTCTAGTCAGTATCACAACAATTCTAATTATATTTGTAGGTGCAAGATTAGCAAAGTCTGTTTACAGAAAACTTTATCATGTTTTGCATAGTTTCGCATGAGAAAGAACAGAGCTCTCACGAACTGCTGCTGAGAGCTGAAAACTTCTCTGCTAAGGCTTTTTAGCATCCGTAACACCCCACCTGCATCACCCCATCAGAAACAGGAGGCACGAGCTGCCACCAAATTGATCAGGGGGATGGAGCAGCTCTGCTATGAGGAAAAAAATGAGAGAATTATTGTTCAGCCTGGAGAAGGCTTTGGGGTGACCTAATTGTGGCCTTCCAGGACCTGAATGCAGCCTGTAAGGAAGATGGAGAGAATTATTTACAGGAATCTGGGGGAATGGCTTCAAATTGACAGAGAGTAGGTTTAGATTAGAGGTTAGGAAGATCGCTTTCCACTCCGAGGTGGTGCTGGAAGGTGGGACAATTATCTACAATTTAATGTTAAACTGAGTAAGAGGAAATGGCGTCAAGTTACGCCAGGGAGATTTAGGTCTGATGCTGGGAAAAATCTGATTATCAAGAAGTTTGTCAAACACTGGAACAGGCTGCCCAGGGAAGTGTGGAATCACCGCCCCCGGAGGGATTAAAGAGACTTGGAGATGTGCACTTGAGGACATGGGTTAGTGGTTGAACTCAGTCTTAGAGGTCTTTTCCAACCTAAATGATTCTGTGAACCCGTGACTTGAATAAAATACCTGAGGGGCAGAGTGATCTAGAACAGCTCAATGGTTTGGGTGAATTTTTTCATTTGTTGCATGAAGTCAGATCCAAACCCCAGGAAGCCAAGCATAAATATTATCAAACTAAAAGTGTGACACAAACTTGGGTTATTGAGATAAATAACCATGGGGATAGATTCCCTTTTCTACCAGCTGGATCTTTCTGAAAAGGCTGGGAGTATTTTAAAAGAGAATTGTTGCAGAGGCTCTGGCTGTCGGGCAGATACAGGAACTGCTGGCAGAATTTAATAACCTGTCCCATGAAGTAGGTCAGGCCACAATTTGCAGAAGTCAGGAGAGGCTGTTATGAAGTTGGAAAGTCTTTCCCAGCTTTTCACTGTCCTCGAGATGGATAAAACCAGTTCAGATATGGAGCCCACGATCTGTAAAAGTCTTTAGGATGAACCACTTCACACTGACCCTGCTCTTAAGCAAGACCCCTGTTAGTGCAGATGAAACAAATCCACCTCTTTGTTCCAAAAATGAAAGTCCAATTCACATTTCCTTCTGTTTTTCTTGGCCTTGGGGTTTTTTTTTTTTGGTGTTGTTGGTTTTTTGTGTGGGATTTTTCACGTTATACCAACACCCTGATTCAGCCTTACAGGATGTAAATTTACCTTTAGTGAATTACAGGGTTCAGGTGAGCTTTGGCTGTTTATTTTCATAAATATTCTTTAAAGGTCAGTGGAGAACAGCAGCTTATTCAGGTGCCAAATGCCATTTAAAACACTCAGGGTATTGTGTTGTCCTGCATTTACCAGTCAGGAATGGGGTAACAATCCTGCAATCAGCACAGAACATTTTTCAAGGAAAACCAGATTTCAGGAACTCTTGTGTAACTGCAATGCTAATTCCTCAGCTTGGAGTAAAAAATATACTGTGAAGAGCTGGTGGCAAAGACCAAATCACCAAATCTAAAATCAAATCCAGTTTTAGAGCTGGATTTATGGAAAACTCAGCAGTTAAAATAGGCCAAAAAATTATGGAGTTTGCATGACAGAGAAAAGTAATCAAACCATTTTTAGGGAGGAAAAATCTAAAATTCAGATTGGAAACCGAGTGAACATTGTTTTGTTATTTTTTTCTTCTCAGATATGATAAATCTAAGGTGGTTATAATAAATTATTGTCTTTATCTTTACTAACTTTCCTTCTCCAGGCAATCCCCATCTCTCTCCATGTACAAGATCCCAGCTGGAAATGTGTGCTGGATACTGACGCAGAGATTATTAGCCCAAAATGTATTTTTCTCTCCTCGAGAATGTCTCTCTCCAGCCTGGAACAGCCTGTACAATTCCTCTCCTTATTTATCTCATTAATGCATTTACACGTTGACTGTTCTTCCTCCTCAAGAAAAACACTCAGTGGAAAACTCCAGGGCCAGATTCCCACTCTTTTCTCTCCTTGAATACAAACCTTACCCTTAGGCAGATTTTTTTCTTTTTTTTTTCTTTTCTTCTTTTTTTTTTTCAATTTGCAAGAATCAAACCTAATTTCATAAGTGATATCAACTGTCTCCAAAACATTTGGATTCAAGGTCAAGTGCCTTTTCACTCTGCTGTGTGGATGACTTTCCTGAAAGGAGGAGGCAGAGAATAAACATAAAATATTGTATAAAACTCAGAATAACACTCAGAAAGCACCGGCGAGGTTCAATTTTCATTTAGGATTCAGCCAAAAATAATATTCTGGATTATAGGAGATGATTTTGCACCTCCTGGCCGCTGCCTGATTTCAGAGCTGCCATGGCCTTCCTTTTTCCCAGCCTGAGATTGAAATTCCATGTGCAGAACAGGGTCCTTTGGATGTATTTTGGAATAACCACGCTGCACCTGGCTGCTGAACAAGGCTTTATTCTCTATAAACTGCATCCTGATTTAATCCAGACCTGCAGGCAGAATCGGGTACATTTGTGCTGCAATTTTATTTTTCTCCAGAGCCAATGAGCAGGAAAGGGAGACAAGGCAGGAGCTTCTTCTTGGCTTTGTCTTCTCCACCAAAATCACCTTAAAACCAATGGAATCATGGAATTGTTTGGGTTGGAAGGGACCTTAAAGGCCATCCAGTCTCACCCCTGCCATGAGCAGGGAACCTTCCACTATCCCAGGTTGCTCCAAGCCCCATCCAGCCTGGCCTTGGACACTTCCAGGGATGGGGCAGCCACAGCTTCTCCAGGAATTCCGTTCCAGGGCCTCCCCACCCTCCCAGGGAGGAATTTCTTCCCAATATCCAATCTAAACCTGTGCTTTTTGATTATTGCACACTGAGCTCTGGTTTCTGTGGGCTCACGGGATGCCAACCCTGGAGAGATCCCAGAGGAGGACCACGAAAATTATTTGAGGCCTGATGCATCTCTCGTGTGAGAGAAGCCTGAGAAACGTGGGTTTGTTCACCCTGGAGAAGAGAAACCTCCAGAGAATCCTCAGAGCCCCTTCCAGTGCCTAAAGGGGCTCCAGGAGAGCTGGAGAGGGACTTTGGACAAGGGATGGAGGGACAGGACACAGGGAATGGCTTTAAAGTGTCAGAGAGCAGGGTTAGATGGGATATTGGGAAAAAGTTCCTCCCACTTCTGGACAGGAACAGCTCCTCTTGACGTTCCAGGACCATCTCATGGCCCAGAACAGAATCAAGGCTCTGTAGGATCGAGCTGAGCAATGAAAGGAGCCTCTTCACCCTGCAGAACCCACGCAGACCAGGGGAGGAAACGGAGACCCAGGGAACAAAGGGATTTGCCTGAGGTTCCAGGGGAGGAAACGGAGACCCAGGGAACAAAGGGATTTGCCCGAGGTTCCAGGGGAGGAAACGGAGACCCAGGGAACAAAGGGATTTGCCTGAGGTTCCAGGGGAGGAAACGGAGACCCAGGGAACAAAGGGATTTGCCCGAGGTTCCAGGGGAGGAAACGGAGACCCAGGGAACAAAGGGATTTGCCTGAGGTTCCAGGGGAGGAAACGGAGACCCAGGGAACAAAGGGATTTGCCCGAGGTTTCAGAGCAGCAAAGGAGGGAACCCTTCAGGCTCTTCCCTCAGCTCCTGCTGCCGTGGCCCATCTGTGTCCCCATCCTCAGGGAAGCTTTGCCTGCTCCCTCTGGAGTTCCATCTGCTCCCACGCTGCTCTTTCTCCTGCCCACTCGAGGAGAAGGCAAAGCTGGGAGACAAACCACAAACGCTGGGTCTGGATCTTGGCCTGGCCAAGGCTGTCGGATGACATCGACTGTCAGCTGTTGTTGCTGCTCTCAGGCTTTTTGCTGGGGAATGTTCAACTCGAGGCCGTCCATGGGGCTCTCCCTGCCTGGTTTCGGCTTTGTCCTTTTCAGTGAGAGGCTCTGAGGGGACAAAGACCACACTTTGAGTTTTTATGACTATGGCAAGGTCCCTTTTCCCCCTGGAATCTTCACTCCTTCCCTCTCCTGCTGACCCTGTTCCACGTGCACATTCCCAATCAGATCCAGAGCTGCTTTTCCATCAGCAGAGCTGCACTAATGCTGCCTCTTTTCCCCTTTATCATTTTGATAAGCTCCATCCGTCCCAGGGGGAAGGAGAGTTTTGGAATATAATGATGGACTTCTGGAGCCATCTGAAAAAAAAAAAGGCAGGAAAAGGCAACACACACACACACACACACAAAGGAAGGAGAACAGAGAACCGTGAGGGCTCAGCCGTGGTGCTGACACAGATTGTGGATCTCTCTTTGCATGAGGCCATTAATCATCATTTTTGTCTGGCTCGGGTTTTTTTTTTTTTGCTGTTATTTTTTTAAATACTGCAGTAAACAGGCAGGAGCTGTGAGGGAAAGTATTCGAGCTTCACATATGTGAGGCAGAGAGCGAGCTGAGAACAGGCAGCAGACGGGGACTTTCAAAGGAACAGACAGATAAAAGCCCCTGCAGCAAAGAAAACCTCGGAGACAGGACCAGAAGCTCCAGCCTGGGATGATATTCAGGAAGGTTTTATTAGGAGTCTGTAAAACTCCAAACAGGAGAGCTGGGTTCGTTTGTTTTAAAGGGATGGGGGAGAGAGTTTTAGATTATCCCAGACGATTCTTAAGCCCTGCCAGAAATAGGTGTTTGTCGTGCTGCAGCCTCACCTGGACTGGGGTTGTGTGGCAAGGAAAACATCCACTCTCCTGTGGAGCCAGGCTGGGAGAGCTGGGAATGTTCAGCTGGAGAGGAGAAGGCTCCAGAGAAACCTCAGAGCCCCTGGCAGTGCCTAAAGGGGCTCCAAGAGAGCTGGAGAGGGACTTGGGACAAGCAACTGGAGGGAAAGGACACAGGGAATGGCTTCCCACTGCCACAGGGCAGGGTTAGGTGGGATTTTGGGATGAAATTGTTCCCTGTGAGGGTGGTGAGGCCCTGGCACAGGTTTCCCAGAGAAGCTGTGGCTGCCCCACCCCTGGAAGTGTCCAAGGCCAGGCTGGATAGGGTTTGGAGCAACCTGGGACAGTGGGAGGTTCCCTGCCCATGGCAGGAGGTAGAACTTGATGATCTTTTAGGTCCTTTCCAACCCAAACCATTCCATGATTTTTTGTCTCGGAGAAGAGCAGGTTGAGGGTGGGAGGGCTGGAAAGAGACACCCAAGTGCCAAGTGGGACACACCAAGGGGGAACCTGTGACTGGAACACAAAGAGCTCTGGCAGCATCACTGCGAACAGTTAATAATCACCAAGGGACTTCTCAGCATCATTTTCCCAGTTTGAAAAGCATCCCAGCGGTCCAGCACTGGGAAAAGCGTGTGATTAACAGGTCAACAAAGCAGCATCTTTAATCATGCCAAACAGGCAGCTGAAAGGTTCAGGGACTGACAGGAAACCTGAGGTTCTCAGACAAAAATCCTTGTCTAGAACTGAGTCATCCTGACAGCATTAATGATAGGGAATAAAGTCAGGGAAATAATGAGAAAATGCTTTTACTGTGCCGTTTCAGGAAAAGGGCACAATGCAAATTAGGCCACTATTGCAGATAATTAGAGGTGAAAGAATGGATGTCTTTGATTAAAACTGGGAGCGAAGGCAGGCTGGAGCTGCAGAACAATGCCTTGTTTTCCCTTGAAAAACCACAAACCAAGGAAAAGATAAACACAGACATCAGGGAGCTCAAAATTCTCTCTTCCAAGCACAGCTTTGGGCTCACTTATCAGAGACATTTTAAAATGCCCAGCCTGTCACTCCAAATAAGTGGAAAAAATCTGTGGAATGGACTGTTAACCATGATAGCTGCTTTTCCAGAAGGTTCTGGAGCTGGAACAGCAGGAGAGCAGGAAAAGACAACCCAAAGAACATCAGCACCGGGGCCCTCTTGAAAACATCTTACAGCCATGGGTTCTCCAAGGTCTGAAAACCCCTTGAGGGACAATTCCAGTTCTGAATTTCCAAATTCTCTGCATTCACGTTGCTCCATCTCTTCCAGCTGCCCAAAAAATTCCTGTCTTACATCTCCTGAGTCCTGAGCCAGCCCCACACCTACGGCACGTGTGGAATTACCTCTTCTTTAGAGGGATGAAGGGACAAGGCTTGGATTCGAAGCCCATTTCATACAGGGTGGATCTTTTTCTCTTGATGTGTGTAAGGTTCTGGATAAATTTGTGGAAACCTTTCCTATCAGTGTCAGGTTGGATGAGCAACCAGGTCTCATGGAAAGTGTCCCTTTGCAAGGGAGGTGAATAATCTTTAAGGTCTCTTCCGTCCCAAAACATTTCATAATTTTATGCTTCCTCTTCCTTAGCCCCCCAAAATTGCTCATGGCAGAGAATTCTTGCTGGCAAGAGTAGAAAAGACAAAACTCCACCCGGATGCAGAGAATCTCGTCTCCTGACCTAAATATTTGCTGCATTCAGGAAAAAAAACCAAAAAAAAAGTGGTTCAGATCTCTCTTCACCATCCTCACTCTGCACTTGGCTCAGAGGCTCCAGCACCGGTGTGGAAACCCCTCCTCAATCCCACGCGTGTGAGAACAGCACCGGATCTGTTTGGTTGTTGAAATCTCTGAGGGTGTTTTCCCTTTTAAAATTCTGGCTCCGTCTTTCTGTCTCCTCATCGCTGGGTACCTGGGAGCCTCATTTCTCCCGGAGTTAATGGTAGGGGAGTGCTCGTTATGCAGATGCCAAGGAAGCGTCTCCGTGGCAACAGCAGCCATGGAAGCAATCGGATCTCATTTGGATCCCCGAGCCATCCGTGTCCCTTGCACTCTCAGCAGCGTCCTGCCCCAGGGACAACTTGGCTCCTGCGTTTTCTCACACATCCCGGGGTGCAGATAATTCCCCAAGTGAAGAGCTGAGCTCAGCCTCAGCAGAAATCTCTCTGCGTCGCCGTTCGGAATTGTATCAGTTGAAAAAACTCAGCTTCGGTGTTCAGAAAGAGTCCAGCAAAGATATGGAAAGAGAAATATTCTCAGGGAACAGATGCAGGTGGAAGCTGAGGAATTTTCTTCAGGGGTGGTCCTTGCAGTGATGGAATTGTCTCTGTGAAATTCAGATTTTGAAAGGGAAAAGCTCAATCTCTGGTGTCCCAAAAAGGTCTAAGTTATGACAACATAGAGGTTTAATTGTAGGGTACAGACAAACACTCTCCAAAATCATGGATGATGGTGTCAGATATTCCACGGCAGCTGCAATGTCTGGGTGAGGACCTATTGAGGAGACACAGGACAGGTCCAACTGGAGTTGAGAGATTTATAAAGTTTGAATTGGGCGTTACTGGGTGTGAAATAAGAGTGATGAGTGGGAGGACAGACTAGACAAAAAAAAAGGGGTGTGCAAGGAGAAAGTCCTGGTGCAGAAAGTATTTTTAACATATTAATAACATCAACATGAAGAAAACTCTTTGGATCACAGCAGCAGCCTTGCTCAAAGCAGTGTCCCATGGACAATCTTATCAGTGAACAGGGAAGGAGTCAAAATGAACCTCCTGGATCTGAGAGTGTCAGTCACAGAAAGGAAAGTGGAGAAATTTTACGTCCATTTTTACAACCCAATTTCCCGTATTTTGAAACTTCCAGCACAGAAAAGGCTTCTGCAAGCAGGAAG
>VWZT01006544.1:0-13249 GCA_013397055.1 Pachycephala philippinensis
AAATTAATAATTTATTATATATTAAATGTATGATGAACTGTCATTATATAGTGGTTTTAAGTAAAATTTAGCAATGAGATAGGTGGAGCTTTAGAAATGGAATTGTTATGGTGAAATTACTACTAGACTCAAAGCTTAGAAGTCTCCTGAGCTTGTGTCTAGAATAAATAAAAAATAAAAAGAAATGTGAACACAACAACTACACTGTAAGCATTCATTTCAAAATGACAGAAACCATCAAGTTCTGTGGCTGTACTTCATAATGAATTCACAGAGTAGCTCCTAAATTCATATCAATTAGCCTAGAAACTTTAAGGTAGATATTCACCAGGTTTTTTTAAATTAGCACCCAGCTGATGCAATACAAATTCATTAACGCACTTTCTGTACTTTTATGTTTTGCAGTTCCAGAATTAAGTGCTTATGCTGTAATTAAATGATACGAATAATTATTTGCACACTAAAATTCACTATCATTGGTATTGAATATAAATCTGTAATGTCTAAATCTAAAATGAACCCTCACACAGCAGCACTCAGACGATGGCTAAAATTTTCCAACTTTTCCTGTTTCATATTTATAAAATTCAGAACTGAATGTAGTATAAGCAACAACAAAATAACTTCCCCAGGCAAACAAGAGAATAAGACAAACTTGTACATTTACAGCTTGTGCAGCACTACCTGTAGTGACTTTGTCCATAGATACAACTCTAAAAATTGCACCACACTTTCTTGTTTTGGGAAAAATAATGCCTGGCTGGTGGAAAAAGTTATAACAAACAGAAAGTGCCTTGAGTCTAATGGACTGGTTTGTTTGACTGCTCACATCTCACTGCCTAAATATTTTACAATGCCTTTCTGTCCTCCACCCCATTTCTGAACTGCCATATTTTCTGCGAGTTTAGGAAACAATCTAGAGTCCAAAAATGTTGAAGTTGTTTTTTCTAAGGATGTGGTGTGGAAAAAAATGTTACCTTCTAACTGCCAATTAATCTTCAATTTTCACTGTTGATTGAAAGCAGTGGCGTAAAGAACTAGAAGTAGTTCTAGATATTCTTTACAAGATATTTTCTTATTCTTGTTTCCTTGTTTCCACTTTAACTATTAATTCCTTGAATACTACACTCCTAAGTGTGCTCCTAAGAGATTTGCTTCCTTACTGCCACTACAAAGATATACATGGTAATTGTGAATTAACTTTTAGATCATTTCAATACATAAAATCCTTCTCAATTTAAAAAATACCAATTGAAGAAAACATTTTCCCTTCAGTTCTTTTGAACTCTCAGATTCTGACTGTTTCAATAGTTTATTTATACTAACTGTATGCACATGAGTTCCCAGGTCCATTTAATAACAGGAGTTAACAAAATAAACGTAAGTACTAAATGCCTGATGAAATTCAAGATATCAAATATGATACTCTGTGTGAACTAAACAGGAATGTATTTGCAATTTTCTGTGTTTGCATTTCTTAGTTTCTGTGTTTTATATATGTATCTGGATGGATGGATGTATATAAGCTCACAGTTACCATGCCCAGATGCCCAAGTTGCTCATACACTTTGAAACAGTTAAAAAATGAGATTGTAATGTGATTGTAATGTAATTGTGGATCTTATAATTGTCACAAATTATATAGAGAAAGGTTAAATATATGAAACTCTCCAAATTCAATTGGCTATTCCCAGTGACCAAATTTTCACATTTGGCCTTTGCTTACCATTTCGTGTGGTAAGACTATACTTGTGGTGAAGACTATAATTTGTTAAATTTGGCTAAAAGAGAGTTCAGATCCTCATAGGAGATGGTCTCCCATCCAATGTGAAGTAAAGCAAAGATCTATGCTGGATCAAGGTTAAAATGCTTAGCACCTTGCAGAGCTGATGCCAGGAACAGTAAACACATTGCTGCCATTGGTGTTGCTCCATTAAAAATAAATACATAATTCTACTTTTTTGCCTTGGCAGCTTGTAATGCTGAATGTAATTTTATTTGTTTAGAGGAAGTAGAAAATGAATGCAAATGAGTATCATAAGTGCAGGTGTCACACAGCCCCAGCAGTATGCCACAGTCTATTACAAATGGACTACTTTTCATTGGATGTGAAAATAGTTCATTATTCATATTCTACCTCTTTTTATCTGCTTGAACTCTTAATAGAAGCATTAGAAATGAAAACTTACACACAACCCTTCTAAAAGTTCTTCAAAAGTGGTGACTTGGACAAGCTTTGCTACAAGTCAAAGAAGCAACTAGTAAAATCCTGTATTTCCCTCCTATCATTTCTGACAACCATAAATCACATTAATCCAGCCACCATCCATTAAGTGTATCTGTCCAATTAAAAGTGCTCATCCCAGACTGAAAAGGCCATGGGCTGGAGTAGTTGCCATATTGCCTTTGCTCAGATGCTTCAGTCTTTAGTGATGGTGAAGCACTGCAAACCACAGTTTGAAGTTATTTTTAGGAAACATTTTGACACATTACTATATTAAAATTGATTACTGTACAGTATCATTTTTCCTCTCAAATTAGTTTCAGTGTATAGAGATTATTATATGATGTACATCATTAGAAATGGTGCAAAAGTGAAGAATATTTTTACTTTTGACCTGACTGAATGTATACCGTGCCTGAGAGCTTTCTGCTAGGCAAAAGTCAAACTAGGAATCTCAGATATTTTCTGATAAACAAAAGGCTTCCATTAATGTTAAACAAGGTGTGTTTCACAGCACTTTTCTTTGTTCAGCAGAGGCTGCTGGAGAAAGACAAACAGAATTTCATCCAAGGCCCTCTGAGTGTTAATACAGTGAAACTAAAGATGCTTCTTAAAACACTCTTAAGTGCTAAATAAAAAATTGTGCCAGAGTGAGACCATGACTTCACCTCTTGGGACTAATAACATCCTTCAGCTTAAAATATGAAGTGAGCCTTAATGAGAAATTGAAATTAGCTCAGAAATTTTTAGTAATTCTTGCTTCTTTGAACAGAGGAAAAGAATTATTCATTTGCTAGTTCAAGAAGTAAGGCAAGAATATGTGCTGTTTAAAAATTTTAGTAGTACTTAACTTACCAACACTAGATGGCAAGAGACATATTCTATTTAATGTTAAGAAAGTACTATGTGAATTTACCAATATGTGTATCATCTTCAGATTTCAAGAGTGTTGAATGGATTATTATCCAGAGCTAGATAAATTTGAATTCCACAGAGCTGAAATCCTGGAAATTAGCTGCATGATGTATGAACTAAATAATAGTGTTCCTGACATAGGAAAAAGTGATGGAAATTAAACATGTAGTTATGCACACTGTGTCTGCACAATGTGCTGCATGCACTGCATGTGTTAGAATTTCTTCTCAGTTCTTTTTTTAATCTTTTATTCATACCATTGCAGGTGATGAAAAATTTATGCCTTGAGTCTGGCATTGAAATTAAATGCAAAATGAAAACAGAAGCAGTTTATACTGACAGCTTAAATGTCTTTATCTAGCATACGGTCGCACTACAAAAATCACTGTGTGACTTTTAAAATCTCCCATGTGCAAAAATGCAAACATTGCACAATATAGGATAAAGTTAGGACTCTCTGTATATTAACAGAAAAGTTTTCATTCATTATTAGTATTATTATTCCCTACTAAGTTTTCAGAATTATTCCAGAATATCAGCTGAATGTGAATACAGTTCCCCATGCAGCCCAGCTACTGACACTGTTACATGATGCAGAGAAAACAGCTGGGTCTTGCATTACATTTTATGAATTTCTATACTTGCCGCATTATGAATTCAATGAAAGCAATACATCCTGTACTTGCCTATTGCAGGAAGAAAAGGTTAATTATTCAGGTGAATCAGTTCCTGAATTATGATGGTCATAGTGTAGCTGCTGTTATAAGAGCAGGATTACTAAGAATCATACATATATTTTTAAAGTCACAATCCATATAACACACCCTTGTAAAAATATAGTGTTTTAAAACACATTTTTTATTGTAGCCACTTTAGCAATAAATTACTATAATTAGAATGCTATTTTATTTTGAGTCATTCAATCACGCTTGAGGTGTATACCTGCAATGGTATTTTTTTGTGTTTTTCTTTTTTCTTATAGTTTCAATTGTTCATGTAATGTCAGGTCACTAAGTATAACTTTAGAAGTAGAGTTAATATCAGGAAGATAATTGCTGTCAACTTTTGTAAGTCATACATTATTATGCATCATTACACTGAAGTCCTAAGGAAAAAAAAAATTTTTTTTAAATGTTTCAATGACTGAAATGTGGAATGTACTGTGTAATTGTAGCCACATAGAGTACTAACTGTAAACTACCACTTAGATTTTCATATGTAGAAGCCTGTTCTCCAGTGCTTGCCAGTTTTACATCCAGTTTCTTATTGGTGACTTTTTACAATGCCTTATATAAATGTTGGTGTGTGTAATTACGCAGATAATTTTATACAGTATTAATTGTGCTAAGAGTGTATTGAAAGTCTTTTTAATTCAGTAATTCATTTGCATTTTAATGATTCTAACAGCATAAGGTTACAAAGTAAAATTGAAACATCTTGTTGACTGCTACTGCAGCGTGAAAAGAGTTGAAGATCTTATTTTGTGCTATTAAATATGTCATTAGCAAAATTCACATTTAAACACATTGGAGAACACCCATTTGTGAGTTACAAAAATCAGCTGCAATATGTCTTACAGTCCATTATATAACAAAAGGATATTTTAAATAGTTTGGACTTCAATATCTGTGGCATTTAATCGCTGATTTTCGTATGTTCACTATGAGGATTCAGCACTTGAGCAGATAATTCTGGTCGTGATAGTGGACTGAATATATCAAGTGCACTTGAGGAAAGAGGCTGAGGTACCTTTCAATAGAAGGGAGAAATGTGACAAACAAATACTTTTAAATTTTTTTTAATCAGATCTTTTAAAAACATAAGATACAGTCCTAGTGGGTTTTATACTGCAGGAGTCAATGTTCCAGCTACAGGGAATAAGATATTCTGTTGATCTGTATCAATAGATTTTAAGCTAGCTATGTAACATTTCTTTTATTTCCTTTATCATATACAGAATTAATATCAGCGTGAATAAATCTAAATGGTTTGCTACTTTTTTCCTAATTCTTGAAGCAATGTAAAAGCCTGGAGAGGTTTGAAGTGACAGCATTACAAGCAGTCTTTTGCATACATGGCCTTTAGGGATGAGTGACTACCTTGCATCTAATAAATAAGAAAGTGAATTTATTGAATAATGAATTAAGTGGCATAAGTTGTGATAACAAGGAGGAAACATAACTTCATATGAATGGTATTTGCTTTGTGGGGGTTTATCTGAGAGGGCTGTTGCTTCACCAAGGGATATTGAAAAAAGGCTCATTCACAGAACACAGCCTAAAATGATCTAGCAATGTTTTCAATTGCTGAGCTTCTTTGTGTGCCTCTGTCAAACTCACTGTCTCCACCAGGGGTATAACTGGGATTGTTTTAGGCCACTGAGTTTTGTTTACAATAAAAATTCCTCGTCAGTTTCACATGGGTCACCAGCAATTAAATAGAGATGTCTAGTTGGTTGATCCACATTAGGGTCAACAGCTGGTTACAGAATAATAGCTTGCAGTGCCCCACTTGCACAGTCCTGAACCAAATTAAATTATTAATCTACTCTTTGCTTCAATGTAGCTTCACAGGGATCACTAACCTGCCATACTGAATAAAGCAGAACTACTGCTTTACATTTTCATTATGAGTTATATTTTAAATTGCAAATACATTCCCATTTAGTTCACACAGGGTATCGTATTTGATATCTTGAATTTCATCAGGCATTTAGTACTTACGTTTATTTTGTTAACTCCTGTTATTAAATGGACCTGGGAACTCATGTGCATACAGTTAGTATAAATAAACTATTGAAACAGTCAGAATCTGAGAGTTCAAAAGAACTGAAGGGAAAATGTTTTCTTCAATTGGTATTTTTTAAATTGAGAAGGATTTTATGTATTGAAATGATCTAAAAGTTAATTCACAATTACCATGTATATCTTTGTAGTGGCAGTAAGGAAGCAACTCCCTCACCTTTTCTGCTGTTGTATGCTTATTTCAATTTTGTGTTATTTAAATAGTCAAGGCTGAGGTGCATCATGTCAGAGTACATTCAAACAGATTATTACTGTATAACAACTGTGTGTTCTCAAATAAAACTTGCATTTTTTCTTTTAACAGTTACACTTCATAATTCATGTAGAGCAACACCTGAGATGAATCAGATTCTACATTCTTGTTTAGTCTGTCCTGGTGAGGAAGATTATAACTTGAATTCTACTTAGTGAAATAATAGTTGGAAATACCCAGCTATGTGCTTTTTCATTATTTTTAAATTAAATTTTAAAGGATGCCTAGTTCCAGTACCCAGGCACAAGATCCTGTTGCTTTTTAAAGATATAGATATAGAGATAGATAGATAGATAGAGAGATAGAGATAATGTCCTGCCTTTGGGAATAAAGAAGCAGGTCTTGTTCTTAATTTCAACAGAATGAGATTTCAGGCTTTTATGTCACATTAAATAGAGCATTCTACTTGTTGAACAGGAGGCTTGCAAAAGAGATAATCCAAAGGGATTATTGTCAGAATTGTACCTTGAAATTTGGGCAGCTAGTCTAATGATTCTTCATGGTGGTTTACATTAATGGTGGGCCAAGCTCAGTTTCAGTGATGCTAGCACAAGAGCAGGATTAGTCCTGTTGTGCCTGCATAGGAGTTATGTAGCCCTGAGGTGATACAGAGTACCTAAACTAGATATTAATGGCTGATTCCTATGCCATGGATCTCCAACTGCAGAAGAACCTTTGATCACAAAATGTTTTTGCTGACACTTTCAAATAAACCTGTTATTCAGCTCTTGGATGACAAGTTTTAAACCTGATGCTGATGAGGTTGGCTTTGGTGTTGTTTTATTAATGAGGATATAGTCCGGGCTTGTTGGGGGCAGGGATTGAGTTAGTCAAGTCCAGAGAGGAATCGTGACCAAGTTAAATGAATGGTAGGAACTGTGCCAGATGAAGTGCAAAGTAAAGGATGGGAAAAATTTGAAGCATTTATGTACTTTCCTCAATTCTTACTGTATTAGCAATATTAATTTAGAGAAAGAATAGAAATTTCTGTTAAAAGTGAAGTTGCTGTCAAAAATAAATTAGGGTATGTAAAAAGAATAGGCTAGAGAATAATGCAGCAATATCATACAGAAGCTCTCTCGTTTTAAATGGTATTTCCCATGATGAGTCAGGATGATGAGAGCTCAGAAAGAGTCATGCAAGGTTAGGAAGTTTATATTGTACCTGAAAACAGTGAAAACGTGTATGCAGTTAATGTGTAGATCATACACAGAGGTTCTGTTTTTTCTATTAGAAAACAACACAAGGGAAATAGAAAGATAGAAAATTCTTAACAGGTATAAAATACACTTTTATTCAACGCAAAAGTAGCCTGAAGGTAAGTGCCATGGAATGCTTTCAGTAAGCAAGTTAGGTCTTCTAAGGAGAGAAAGTTTTTCCTTCAGAACTGTGCATTTTAATAGGTACTGATAAGGAAGAGGCACAAACTGGACAGATAAAAGGCAGCTTTACACCATTCTCTAAGTAGGCTTGATTGGGAAAAGTATTTGATGGAAAGGGATGTCAACATCCTGCATATGGTTTCATGTGCCTGCCTTCTAAATTTTGCTTCTTAAAATGTTTCTGGAAAATGTTTTGCAAAAGAAGCTCATTCTTCCATCTTTTAAAATATATTCCTGCAGAGCAGAGCTTTGCACCATGCCTGTCTCCTGTGGCTGGTAGTCCAGTGCTCTCTTCATAACTCTTTCTATCTGTTTTCTTCTCTCCAAAACTGCAAAGCATTTACTGTTTATGCAAATTAGCACATATATTTAATACATGTAATTTTGTTAATTTATCTTTGTACTCCCAAAGTAAGAATATTTTTGCAAACCATCCATATTCTAAGACGTTTTAAACTACTTTTAAGTAGTCACTGATAGCAGTATAGCCATGGCAGCAGACTGTGGTCAGGGTTGTTGTCCTTGTTGAGGTTCTCCAATTGTGTTTTTATTTCTTGCTACGGTCCAGAATTATATAACTGGGTTTTTTATTTATATACTTAGGCTGTCTATTTGAAATCTAGTTCTCCTATGACTATGTAATCTATCATCATACCTCTTGAATTCAGAATAATCCTACCTTAGTTGATTGGTAAATAGGTTTTAGCTGTTGTCTGCTAGCCTTGAAAAGAACAAATTTAAGAGAAGAAAAAACGTCGATCAGTGCTAAGCAAATAAAGCAAATAATCAGCTAGCTCTATTATAATTTAAAATTTTAATATAGAAATAGCCATAAACATAATATTACTAAATTCAATATGAGTGCTTTTTATCAGCGTATGAGCTATTGTGAAAAAAGTTAAGTTCACATAGGGCAAAACAATTTGAGTTTTTATATATTTAAGTGCCTGTGTAGTCTTTCTGATGTGCAATACTCTTTATTTAGACAATTTTTATCAATACTGAGAAATAAAACTGTTATTTTTCCAAACCAGAAGATTTTGAAGCATTTTCAAGCACAGTTTGGTATGGAACATTTCTGAGCTGCTCTTTGCTTGGCTCATGTTCCATTTTGAATTAAATGAAAAAGTTTCATTTGGTTCATGTTACCAGAGTTGCGTTTCAATCTCCTGTGCACTAACCCAGAGATTCAGCATAAAAATCTTCCCCATAAGAAATAATGAGAGATATGAGGCATTCAAAAAATATGCAGTCTATCTAGGATGTACAAGCAGCTTAAATAAGCTCACATCATTGCTGAACTGATGGAAGACGAAACAGTTCAATTTAATCAAAATAATGGACAGAAATAGGATGGGGTGTTATTAGTTCTGTTCTTCGTTCTAAAATAAGGAATTCCAGTGGAAAAAAAAGTTCCTGTGGAGGACTTAACTTTTGCTTAAACAACATTTTCTACCAAGCTACTTTTTCACTAGAAACTATGAAGTTCTGTGTCAGGTCTACTCATTAATTATGATTAATTTTATCAGTGCTTTTCGTTTTGATCAATGATTATGATTTTTAAATTGCTGTTCATTTCAATATTTTTATAAGCAGCTTTATGTGACATTTTGAGAAAAATTCAGAATGTTTCTGTGATTGTAAGTGTAACTATGTTAGCAAAAGTAGACAGATCTTGTACTACTGAATACCCATAGGTGTGTTCTAAAAGCAAGTTACTCATAATGATGATGTTACGTCAGACACTTCATTCTCAAAAAATTAGCGCTTAATAGAAAGACTGGTATTTGTTTCCTCTGTAGGCCAAAAAACATCTCAAAATAAAACGTTAGGTCAAAAGCATGAATAGGAGGAAGCAGCCCTTCTTGTTGAGGTTGACAAAGATGTGATTCCTGGGACTTGTAACTCTGACTCAATGCAACCCACACTATTAATACCAATGTGGGCTCCTGATGAAAAGAACCCGAAAGTTCCAATACCCAGCAGAAATATTTTTTTCTTCTTTCTGTAAGTATTGTTATAGGTTGAAAGAGAAATTTTGCTTACCTTGATACATTGACTTGCCATTGAAGTGCCATGATCAGTTGATCAGTTTGATTTTTCAAAAGCAATTTTCAGTTCATGTGTCTCATTATTACTGCAGTTAAGAATGTCAGTTTCTTAGCCAGGGTCTTGTTTTTATCATTTATAACAGGCTGTAGGTCTGGGAAGGGGTTCTTTAGACCACCCTTGGGATTCTCTTTCCGTACAAGCTTTGAAGAGTGAGAGAGGAGTATTTTTAGGATGGTAATTGGAATAAGCTGTGATCACAGAGGGAGTTCCGATCCTTGTCCTCTTTTTATGGATGATTCAGAATGATAATCGCCTGTCTGAAGATGGGGCAGAATTTCACAGACTACATTAGATAAAGTACCATTCAAATGCACCAATTCACAATAATTTATTTTCTATTTTCTTTAACTTGCTGGGGATTTTTCCTCAGAAAATGCATAGAATTAGCTTCACGTAACACATCAAACACTGTGAAATATTAAAAAGAAAATAGAAAATTATTATGTCATCTGGCCTTGTGTGTCCACAAATGTTGTCCAATGCCAAGTAGTTGATAATAACTTTGCTTGGCATAATGTTTGAAACAAGAAAGATTCTCCCATATTGAAAAAAGCTGGTGAATAACAGAACCAGGTATGATGGGACAGCTTAATAAATCCAACATTTTCTTAACCTGCTATGTTTGTAGTAAAAATACTAATAATATCAAGCAATAGTATAAAGTTTATACAGTTAAAATCTTTCCGTTTGGGACCTGTCAGCATTTTAGAAAATCTTTTAAGGTTAACACCACTACTTTATACATAATTAATTTAATTCTTTGGAGAGGCTAGCTCTGAACTAAAAGTTCAAACCATGGAAAGATAATGCAATTTGCCACAATTGCATTTTGCTTAGTTTTTGAAAATGGATAATAAAAGTTACTAAGAATTCTGAAAACATTCTTTAGTGGCATCCTAGCCTTTATAGTTCTGTGGGTAGGTTTGGGATTACCTCAGTTTCCTGTATTGTTTTGTCTTTCAGGCTCGGAAAATTCCTCTGAAACCTCATGATAAACTGCACAAATGCTCTTTTTTATTTTTACATAATCTTACTTAAACTGTCAAAATATGATTTTGCAGTTTTATGTAAAATGCTTGATTGCTTCAAATGCTGCTTGATAACATGCATACTAGATTTTAATTTTGTAGCTAGTATGAAGTGCGCTTTAGTTTACCTTTCATTTTGACAATCAATGCAAGAAACCATCAACTGAGATGTGCTTTATTGAATGTTAATCTACCACCAAGCGCTCTGATACTTACTTACCTCTTGCATATTTCCAGTTTTCATGATGGTTTTGAGAGCTGGTCAGATCTCTCCACCTGCAAATTGGATGCTAAGGCCATGTTTATTGACGGTCTCAAAGGAAACTCCAGCAGCCTTGTCATCATGAAGTCCCTGCCACTGGAGGGACCTCTTGATTCTACATTTCCTGCTTCTATATCAGAAGCACAATAGTGACAGACCTACAACCAGCCCTTATTTTTGGTTAAACTATTTTTTCTAAATTGCAGAATAAAAGCTAAACAGATGCAGACATTTTGTTCCTTCATACCCACACCTAGATAATGCCTCATGAGCAGCCATCTTCATATAATTAGGTATTAGAAATAAAAATGAATCCTTTTAGTCCTCAGATATGTGCCTCTCTTTGGGGAAAAACATAGGGAGGTTAGAATTGAAACATGTTTACCATAAGAAACAGGCTTTGGAAGTTACAGGAGCTATGTCAACTAGTGCAATTTTGCCTTAATATTAAATCTAGGCTGGTGTTTCAATAGATTGATAATGTCAGCATTATTCTCCTTATTTTCTCATATGACAGATGTTAATAAAACTTCGGTGGTCATTTTGCTGGAAATCCAGTGGACATTAAGTGAAAAAATTAAACACTGTTCAAGCATTCAGATAGATTTAGTAGCCATAATAATAACTTTTGGAGCAAACAAATAAATAAGCTGGATCTTAAAATCAAGACAAAAAAACTCATGTTAAAATGAAAATTATTCTCTGACATATGAAGTGGATAAGTGTTTCTGCTGCAATTTTCTTTTCATTGCAGTGTTTGATTTCTAGAACTAGTTTTTAAAACCTTTGACATGAAGCAAAGAATTTCTTCTGTTTAAATTATTCGATGTCTTTTATAATAATAATAGTTGCTCTCACCAGTTACAGGGAAAAAATTATTTCTTCATTTTCTAGAGAACAGAGCAGTTTTGTCAGGAATTAAGTAGCAGGTAAGTTTATATCGTTTCCTTGGAACTGGAAAGGTCTTTTCTGAAAGATATTCTGAGATCTCTTTACACTGTTTCACTTAGAAGTGATCAAAAGTGTTAAGTCAGACCTGGACCTGACACTAATTTCATAAAAAATTTTCAAAGATCACAATGAGCATATCTCCAAAAGAAGAACAACGAATATTCGAATATATATTTTATTTATCAATTCTAACATCACAGTCTTAAAGTTATTAAAAGAACTGAGCAGATGTCTAGCAATGCTGAATTGTACAGTCTGAATAACTTTTATAACTAGCAAATCCAGTGCAATCTTTTCTTGACTGTTAAATGTCTGCCAGTAAATCCTGATGCTTGATATCAGGTGGTTAACAGAGCCAGCCATGTACTGTTCATGCTTAATAGAAATGAAAAAAAATTGGAAGATTAACATATAACAGGTAAATGTCACTCCTTTACTGGAATTATGTGACATAATGGCTTGCACTGTATTGTTAGTGAATATTCAGAGAGATCAGCAGTGAATCAAGCCTGTAGGGGAAATGATGGCAAAATACCCCTGCTAATTTCATGGAGGGGGTTGGTTGGGGTTTGTTTGTTTGTTTGTTTGTTTGTTTGTTTGTTTGTTTGTTTGTTTGTTTGTTTGTTTTATTGTGTGTTTTTGGTTGGTTTTTATTTTGTTAGTTTGGGGGTTTTGTTTTTGTTTTTGCATATTTATTACCCTGACCTCTTGACCATATTTTGACTTTTAAGGAATTACAATAATTTATGTAGAAATGTATGGATATCAATTTTTTGGTCTGTCAAACTGTTTAATGGACAGTGCAAATTTTGTCCCAAGATTTTGTGAATAATCTGCTTTCTTGATATTATTTTGTACATCATGGGAAATACTAGTAACTTTTAACATGCATTTAAAAGTCCAGAATGTAATACTTAAAGGTCCATGTCTGTGTAAGAGTTAAAATCAGATAGCCGGTAAGTTTCTAAAATAAATGTAAAATACGTTAAATACAAAAGCTTTTAGTGCAGTATAGAGTAGAAAAGGTTGGCTTACATGAAGCTCTTGAAATCTTCTGCTGTGATTGCAAGGCTTCAGGCATGGTAATGATTAACTAAAGTAGTTTAGAAGAGTCTTTTCTGATAGTATTACTCTGGGGGGAGGAGGAGATGGAGAAGGCAAACAAATCAGAAACCTGTGATATGAATCCCAAACATGACTCAGTGGGTGCCAAACCTTTGCTCCAAATTGGGCGCTGTATTACTAACGTTTTTCTTAAAGATACAAATGAAATCACATGCGTCTGCATGCTTTTTCAGGAGTAGTAAATGGACCTAAA
>VWZT01006546.1:1193-26180 GCA_013397055.1 Pachycephala philippinensis
CTTAGAATTTTCTTGACAAGAGTGTCTCAGGTTCTGAAATTCAGTTGATCTCAGATATCTCACTCAGGCTACCTTAGCATCTATAAGGACAAAGTACAATATTCATAAGCTCTGCAATTCTGTTAATCTGGCTGGTAGATGCATTTGTATGAAATGTTAGAAAGCAGAGGTGGTAGAGATGGCAAATTAATTATATTATTTGTTGATTTTGTATTTATTTATTTATTTATTTACTTTAAGGCTACAATTACAAAATTGTGTATAAACATACAAACGTAATGTAAAACACATGAAAATGGCTTTAGAGACTCTTTGGCATAAAATATACAGAAATACTAATTCAATTAATAAAATCAAAAAAACCCAACTTACAGACTTTTGCCTGTGGAATGAAGCAGTTTTGCATTACTTGGATTCAGGACAAGAATTGTATTCTGTTCAATTGGTCCAAGTCCTCTTTGCTGATAAACAAATTTGCTGTCAAAAGAACTGTACAAAAAGAGTGGAATAGCGATCTAGCATTAGAACGTTCTACTGATGAACAACAATATATACGCAACTTAAAGCCAAGTTTAGTAGTTAAAGTCCAGTGTGGGGTTATTGGGTTCTTTTCTGTTTAAATATAAACCTTATTACATCACTCTATGATTGTAAGAGTTAATAGTGTTGTATGTCTGCATTTTTTACTGAGGTTATGACTTCCAAACTGAAGGAGCACCAAATCAACATAGCAACATGCAGATAGTCCTAAAGAAAGTAAGTAAAAACTCCTTTCAAAAATTTTTAATTTTCTTTTTATCATTTCTTTGCCATGGCAACCCAGAAATGAGAAATTCAACAATGTAGCCTAAGAAAAAATCACCAGGGCATGCCTGCCAGGAAGACCAGGTATACTTTGTACCATCTAAGGCAGTCTATGCATGTTTGTGTGTCTTCTCCTTTTTCTTTTTTCATATGCAGTTCAGTATCTTGCTAGAGCTTACTACTACAAGATTCAGGTCTTATGGTTCTTCTTTTCAGAGTGTGCTTACAGAAGACTATAGGATATTATGTGTGTTCCTCCTACTCCCACAAAATTACACTCAGTTTTCAGGGTACATGGAATATATTCAAATAAAACATTTGAACGTGTCACTATTTCAGACATTAAGAACCAGGATAAACTTTTCAGAGGACATTTACTAGGCATGAAATTATCATATGCTTCCAAAAAATAAAAATACAGCTGTCTGTATCCTTACCGAGAAGTTTGCTATTACTCTAACCTGTTAAATATATGTTCAGCTTTTAGTGAAGGTAAACAGAATGCAAAATATTTTGAACAACATTTCAGGTTTGATGTGGATGAAAGATGCATGAATACAAGACTCACTCCCTGCTCCCACCTTTTATTTTTAAATCCATTTGTTAATCCCAAGAGAAACCCAGCCATGACTGATAAACTACTTGGTAAACAAGAATATACTTTGTAGTCACAGAGAAGGCTATGAATAAAGCTATTAAAACTATATATTGTGCAGTTTTAACAGTCTCACATCTCCATAACATTAAATATTTACATGTCTAGAATTTTTAATGTGGAAAAGCAATATGGGCTTCATATATAAACAGAAAAATCTGTAACAGAATGTGTTTAAGTTTCTGCATAGGCTCTGATTAAAAAGTAATATATAGATACTGCCATTGCATATAGTAACTACTTGTAACTATTTAATTTCTGGTAGAAATAATTTCTGATGGAAAATAATCCTTTTCACCATGAGTGGTTGAGCCAAAGCTACTAAAACTCTCTCCAGAGTTCTGCCATCATGTATAGGGAGACACTGGATAAATGGTAATGACACACAAAGGCCTACACTGGTGTTGTACCTTCTTGTTTGACCATGATTCACAAGGTGCTGTTATTACCATTCGTGACAGTAATCTGCCATGACAAGTTGGCTTCATTTAAAACAGTTTTATTTTAAAAGGAGTCTAACGCTTGTAAGGGCTTGCTCTAGCTATGGATGACCACAACTGGAGCATCAACAATGGACAGTCTGAACTAATCTTATTTTTAATCTACATAGATAATCACAGAAAATCTACACAAATAATCACAGAAAAGAATCTTAGTGATGGTACATATTGTACAAAACAGCCCCCACAGAAAACATGATTGTATCTCTGCAGAACTGACTATCTAGACTACTTAAAATAATTATTGGCTTTCCTTGTTATGATTTTCGTTCTTACTAACAGTGCTGTCCAGACGCCTAAGTATTTCCTGCTATTCCCAACTCTTCTGGGAACTAAGGGCTTTCAGTGTAAATAAGAGGTAGTATGGTATGCAAAGAAATTCTAGTGAACTTGAGTTTATGGGAGTGATCTTCTATTCATCTTCTCCCTGTCAAACTTCATTTCTAGGAGGATGGCTAGAATGCTACAAAATCACAGTCACTCTTTTCTTTCCAGTGTTTGAGATTAATTTCCAGGCAATGTTCCTTTGTTTTAAGTGATAAATGAGAACACAAACAATGCTGACTACTTCTAGCTTAAAAGCAGCAAGGCCAACAGAACAACTAAACACAGTAGTTGTAATTGCTCTAAAACATGGTTTTCTGATAGGTTCTGCACTCTGATACTGAAGGACAAATAAAATCCGCTGCATATCTCACTACTTCTCATTTCAAACTCCAGTGTAATTCCACAGTTATGTTTCTACTTCTCATCTGGCCACTTCACACTAATGCAAACAATTTCTTGCTAAATCTAATATTCTTCCGGTGGGCTACATATTAAATTTAGACAGACCACCTAATCTCATAATCCCTGAAAGCACAACCCTGAGGTCTATTCTTGATCAATATCCATCACCATTGTGGTACTGTGCTCAGCCTGCCTACCTTGTTAAGAATGCAGTAACAAGAATGTAACTTATATTCTCTAGTAAGTTCTTTATAAATTGGATGAATAGTATACATTTTTCATCACAAAATGCAAAATAACTTCCAACTGCTTCACTGCTTAGCCAGCTAAATAGTTTTATTTTTTTTCATTCTACACAACACATGCTGCTTAGAATAAGCAAAGAGTGTTCTGAAACTGAAGAGACCATGTTGTGGAAGAACCTTACTTATTTAGAAGGATTATTATTTTTTTAATCATACACTGAAGGAATGCTACAGCCACTGCAAAGCTGCTACTGTATTACAAGGCTTGTCACTGCATAACTTTTGTGTTCTAAAGTAGACTGAAGTTACCTTTTGCAACAGCATAGACCATTCAACCAGCTATATTTAGCTGAATGAGGATCCCGCTTTTGTGGCATATGTTAATAATGCATTGGAAACATTTGTGCGTAGCCTACAGCACAGATAATTTTTGTTTAATTTGCTTCTATACTAAGCTGGTGAAGCATTGAAACAGGAAATAAATTCTGGGCTTTCAGGCTATTGATTTATCATATTTACAATTTGGTAAGGAACATTATACTCAATGAACTGCGTATTTGCAGCTAATGATAAAAGTTAACTTAGAAGTCTGATCACTTCTTACACCTCCCCCACACAGCTGTCATGAAAAACCCCTTCCAAATACCATTTTTGTTCTTGAAAAATGAGAACACCCATTATTCCTTCCTTTTTCATCACAACCCATGAGAGGGACCCCAAGCTTTTTCATATGCCCACGTATGTACACAAAGATAACAAAGGAAGGCTAATGTGCTGAGTGAGCACATTTCTGCATGCCTCTTCTCCATGCCACAAGATATGGAACAACAGCTTAACAACAGGCATGTTTTCAAAATACATTTTAAAATCACCATACTCTATAGAAAAGGCCTACAGAGTTCTAGTTCAGCTGACTTAAGGGTCCCTACCAACACTAGGGTTCCTATACATAGATTAACTATGTTCCACAAAAAGAAGAAAAAAAATGTAAGACTTGGGAACAAAACCCCTCAAGAATTATGTCTTAATGTGTTGTTATCTTTATGGAAGGCCACTTGTAGTGTTACTGAGCACTGCTGGTACGTACATGGATTTCCAGACTACATATCACAACTCCAATCTTCTTCTGCAGCCACAGCATAATAAAGTTCTGTCTGTTTCTCAACATGGTTGATTCATCATGCACACTTGCTGTTTTAGGGAATGTTCATTTTTTTAATTTTGTTTAAAATCTGTAGGCTTTCCCAATACTGCTGGATCTCAAACTCAAGTTTTGTGCTCTGGGTTGTTGGTACACTTCAATTGCCAGAGACTCAAAAACACATATTTCAGAAGGACCACCCTATTCTCAAATATTTTTACAATTCTTTATTCAACAACACAAAGAACAGCACTCATGTTCCTGAGTAGGAGGATAAAAAGCTCAATTCAGCATCAGCTTTTACAGAATACTTGAAGTCTGAGTAATACAAGTTGCATAATGCACCATCCTTTCAAATTTTATAATCTATATTTATATACACTTGAGCTGGAGAGATCACTGATGTATGAGAATACTGTATGAGAAATAAATGATTGCTTTATCTGCTGCATTATGTTACTTAGCTTAAAACCTACATAACTTACTTTCTTTCATAAAACACTATTCTAAGCATAATTAGTTATTATAATGTTCAGAATACTGTCCTATGTTTAAGACGCTACGTTATCTTAAAATGAATTCATCAGGATTTGAAAACAGTCCTACCCTTTAGTCTTACAGCTATATATATGGAGAACACATGCTTAAAAACAAGAAAAAAAAAAGGAGAAATTTAAAAAATGGTGCATTTAAAAAGGGTACCACATAACATGTTACAGGCTTGCACTATTTCCTCCCAATATTCTGCTACAATTTCAAAAGTATCCATATAAACACATATACAATTTTAAAGATCAAAGACATAAGAATTCTGTAAAAACAAAGATGGTACTCTTTACTGGAATGTTCTGTTCTTGAAATAATATACCTTTGAATATATCACTTTACAAACACTACAAGGACTACCATTCTAAAGTTCCGATATTTTTTGGTTTGAGTGATGCTCAATGTAGCTAATTTTATCAAGTAAGTAGGACAAAGTTTGTTTTGAGAGAGTATGTTGTAACAATCCCATTTTGTTCAGTGTACATAAACACAAAGAAGAATGAAGATACACTGGTGATAGCTTTGCATGTCTTAAACCCAAGTACTAATTGTAGTTTACCATACTAAAACATTATTCACCCAGGCTAATTATTCCTGCTAAAAGACACAGAGAGGTAGGGATAATTAATCTCAGTGAATATCATATTAACGTGGTCATACAGTTTAAGCACCTAATGTACTATGTTCTTTTCCTCCGGAGACACATTCTTACTGTCCAAAGATGTAATAACCCATCATCTTGAATTGTCAGTCACCATTTCTATTCTGAGTCTCTGAAAGGCACTTTCAGCCAAAGAACTGATTTTTCTAAATGGAAAAAGAACATCAATCTGCTTTTCCTTGAGAACGTATATAAGCAGCACACAGGAATTCAACCTTCTAACTTGCCATTCGGCAAGAGTCTCTACTTACTTTTCATCCCAAATATGATCACCTCTGTGGAAGACAACTAGGTTATTTTCACGGTCCAGAGCCAACCCAGAAACTTGGCCTAGTCCGAGGTCTAACCCAGGCCATTCCACAGCTTCTTCCACGTGGAAATCTGACCAAAGAAAGAAATAAACAAAAAAAACCAGCTAGTCATGTGGTGTATTTATAAAAAAAATCCAAAGATGGTTAACCAGCATTTGGTATGGACTATTGGGAATTACATGGACATTTTCTTACATGCAGTATTTCCATTCAATGAATCGAGATTTAATTCCAAACATAGTTTTATCATAGTAAAGCATGCATAAGCACTGGCATCCTGCTACATACAGATGACAGAAATGTCAAAACTGCTTTTGATTCCATTATTTTCTCCTTCTTATAAGGACACATGTACACAGACTCTATAAGTTTTAGGAGTTCTGTAAATACTTTCTGCACCGAAAGATTACAAAAATATACAACTGCCATTGAAACCAGCAGGCAAACTTAAATATTAACTATCAGTATTTTATTACAAAATGCATAACAAATACCATGAATCACTAAATGAAATATGTGGCAGGTGAATCATGTTTTTTCTTCTATAAAGCTTTTAACACTAAGAAAATACTTCTTGTCTTAAACGCTAAAACTCAACTAAAGGAGAGAAATTTATTTTCAACTTAAAGATTAACATTAAAAAGAAAAATATGGTGTCTTCAATCTCTCTTTTATGTAAAAGCAGACTGACAAGGATAAAAGGCACAAACTGGTCAATATCTGAAAAGTTGCAGAGAGCTGACTGCAAGGATTAACTTCTCACAGATCACCTGCATAAATACTACTTGGAAGAGGTTGCTCTTGTGTAGATCTGGCAGTATATTAAGAGACAAATGAACTAGATTATCAAAAATAAAAAGTGTAACAGCAAAAGAAATCTCATTAATTCTGATAAAATTAAAAAAAAAATAAAGAAAAATTACAAAATTCGTTCTACATGTTAGGAAATCCACCACTTCTTCCTTTCAGAAATTGATTTGCTGAGCATAATTCAGGTATTTCTACAATGCAAATTTGCATGTAGGCACATATAGCCAAACTGATGGTGAATAAGAAGCAATTTCTTTGAAGTTATGTGAAACTGGAGCCACTTCACTAATATCAAGTCTGTTTGATAGCATCATGCTTTCCTTTGCAACTTTCAGTTCACCCAAAGTTTGTGAGTTCTGCTGTAATCCTAAACACTAGTCACTGGGGTACCATCTAGGCAGGTGAAATATCCAAATTCACAAAGTGCCAGGGCATCCTGCTTTGAAACAAGGCAGATCACAGACCTTAGCACACAACACTCAAGGAGACTGAGAGGGTTCACTTCCACCTGGAAGTGATCTTCCAGTGAAAGGAAAAATTAATGGGAAACAATGTATAAAATCTTCAAGCCACCTGTGCAACCCATCTGTCCTGATAATACCCTCCCCTTGCATTTCACTTGGAAGAGATGTAGTCTAAGGAGTAACAACAGCATTGCAATGGAGAGAGTATCATTCTCTACAACCTGTGCAAGAGAAATACAAAACAAGTGCTGAAAACCTACTGCAGAATATATGTTTTACCTGTTTCGACTGAGTTATCACAGCTAAAGTAGGTGACAAACCTAAAAGAAACCTAAAAGCTATCAGCAACTGCAGTGAATCCAGGATAGTAATCAGAAACTTCTCAAGAAATTCTGCTCTGTAGAAATTTTAGGTGAACAAAAGCTGCAAGCTAAAGGAGAAGCTATTAAAAAAAATTATACATATTCATACTTCTGTACAGTTGAATTGATCACAGCAGATGCAGTGCCAGGTGTATTCACAGATGTTTGGATTTTGGAAGGAATGAAAGGATGGAAATTCAGTGTCTGCTTCCTCACTTGCTCATCCCATATCACTTTATGTTAAATTTCAGAAAGCTTGTCTATGTTTCATGTTACAGAGCCCATTGGCCTCCAAGACTTTTCAAAAAAAGCTAGAAAAAAATAAAAGGCTAAACATAGGAACACTAAATTTTGGCCTCTATTTAGTCTCTCAAAAGGCACTATAAAATAGAAGATGTTTATGCTTAAAGGAATAAAAGATTTCCGATAGATCAAAATAATAAAATGAATGTACAGTGAAATACAATCTAATCACAAGAGCTCCAGCCTCCACGCAATCTTTAGATTTTATCACATTTTTCCGAAATTGGTTAATTAGTATTATATTTTCTTTTTTCTTTGCAAGTCCTTTCTGAAAGTCTACAAGAATAAGTGGTCCGTGGAACAGTTTCATATAAGACTAACGAAAATTACTTTCCCCATTGAAGTAATTTATAATTACTTCGGAAAAACAAGATCACCAGTTTTGTTGTAAATGAAATCTCTAAACCCAGTACCAGATCTTCTGCCTTTTAACTTAAGAGTCATTCCTGTCATTAAAAAAAAAGAAAAAAATAAAGTATTTCCTAGATTTAGAACATGCAATTAAGTCTCTAAACAAGTGAAAGATGAAAGCCTTATTTATTGCAATTTACTGTCCAGAATTCCTTGGAAGATCATTCTAGCTTTTAACTTTGCAAACTTTAAATCAGGTTGCATTTACTCCTGGCCAAGAGAATACTCATTTAAATCTTGACAAATTTAATTAAGCACTGCACAAAGGAGTTTTTAAAATGGGAAAATTACACTCTTTGCCTTATTCAGAAGGTGTAATTGTACTAGTTGCAGTGATGTTAAAGGACCTGACAGATTAGTGACCAGTCTAGCATAACAAGCTAACAACAGTGCAGGAAGAGCAGTAGTATAAAGTTTTAACTTTTATAACAACTTGACTTACTGTATTAGCCATTTGCTATTTCAGGCCAATAACATGTTAAAAATTGGAATATTTGCAAGACCAAAAATATTAAACTACTTTAATTCTGGTGATCTTCAAACAGTTAAATGAAATTAATTTAACAGCATAGTCTTGTCCTAAGAAAACGGAGAATTTTTTCAATTAAAAAAATTGAAAGTAAAGTAAAGGTTTTTACAAAAGGTGCAAATTTTTTATTAAATCAAGACAACTTTACTTCTTCCCCCGAAGAGGAAAATGCTCTTATGAAAGATTTTTTCTTAAATATGTGAATACTTCCCCTAAAAAGAGACTAAATATATGCTTAAAGATCTTATTGATACAAAAGTTCTTTTGCCAAAAGATGGTACTGACAGCTTCTGCAGGTCAGGAATTCTGTAGTTAGAGGTATTACAAAGATAAAAAAACACCCCCAAAAAATGCTTATTAAGAAAATGTCAGGTTTTTTTTCCTATACCTCAAAATTGTGTCATTTGAAAGTTCATTTATTAATCAGTCCTCCACCAACAAATTCCCCCCAAATGAATACATGGCTACTGACATACTTGAGCAAATGCTTTCTGTAGTTAGAATTCATGCTGTAAGTTATGTCAAAACTAAGCCATTTATTCAGCTCACTGACATTCCCTCCTCTGGATCAGTGAAAACAAAAAGGAATTTTCTTCTTTGCTTTGTACACACTACATGTTATAAGTCTAAACTGAACAAACTGCTTTTGCAAAAATGCTATCCACATTACTTTCCTGAACATTTCATTCCAGTGAGGTTTATGTAATTATTTATGATTTACACATTTGTCAGGCACATAGTAACATTCCACCTTGTTTTTTGCCCCTATGCCAATAATTTGACAGGCTCTTATTTAACTGGATTGCACAACATAACATTGGAAAGTCCTCATCTTTGGTTTTCTTTTAAATACAAACCAAGGATTTTGCTGAGCTTGAACACTGTGACAGAACCTCTCATAAGCAGAGACAATACATGTTAACATTATGAACAGAAATAAAAATCAAATGGATGATGGATGATATGTATTTGTGTACAAAAGTACTTGGAAACATCAATCTGGGCGGTTGCAACATAAAAGCTGGCATGTGTGTGGCTACAGGTTATGCATACAGATGACTTCCGTGCACAAATATCACCTTCTTTTATGAGATCCCGGCACATGCTGCATTATCTGGCTTTCCACATTAGCAAGTAAGGCTAAGCACAGTCAATATCACAGAGACCAAAATGAAAGTAAAACAAACACAATAATTCCATGGTTTCTGCTGTCGTAGAAACCTGAAGGGAATAAATTGTATTTCTAGCACAATAAATCAGCTTGTAAAAGAATATTTGGAGAGTCAAGCCCAATTTGAAATCAATATGCAGAAAATTTTACTTCTGAAGAATTTTTCAGGATTATCTACCACTCTTTCTGAATAAGAGAAAAAATATCTGATAAAATTACAGCAATAAATTTTATAAAATTGTGTATCTGACAAGTTAAGGTAATCAGCAAACTCATAAAATGTATTGATTATTCCAGTGACCATTTTATAGTAGTTACTTGTATTAAATTCTTCACTTCCTGAGACTACTATATCCTGTGTGTACCTTGTTTTAGTGTAACTGATACAAAATCATTAAGTAAGAGTCTTAAGAGTAGAAAAAAATACCGCATTGTTCAGAAAGTACTGGTGTTGTGCCATCAGCACACATTCTTTCTTTACACATGGAGGGAGAAAGAACCCCAGTGAAATACCTCTAAATTAGAGGGAGAACATTTCAATAATTAGGAAGAACATAATGTAAAATACTTCCAAGCCTCAATTGAAATTCCCTTCAGATTTTGCTAATGTGGATCACAGCTCTTACATTGCATTTCATTGTATAAAATTAACCCCTAACCCACCTCCTTTATGTTCTTTTTCCCAGCTTCCCTCACCATGTTTAGACTGTCTGTTCTCTGGTGGCCTCGAGGTAGACTCTAGTCTGTGAAACTTCTGAATTCTGTCTCTGACAAGAATAGTATTGTCCCTTTCATCGTGATTTGCGATCTCTCTGGCAAGATCCTTCTTTTGGACTACATTAGCAATCTCTGCTACAAGATCTGATTCTGCCTTTTCTGTAGGGTTATGCTTATGCACATGCACAACATCTTCCCTTTCTCCTAGCAGCTTAGAAAGGAGTGAATAGAAATCACCTGTACAGGAAAGAGAAAAGATAAGAGGAAAGGAGAAAAAAAAAGGAATTATAACAGATCAAGTAGTTTTAGATGGCTTCAGCAAAGTATAATGTAACAAAGTTATTCAGTTATTGGCAGAAGTAGCAAAGAGGAACTGTTTCAGCCTTAGGAACTGAACGAGCCACATTTCTAGTAAGAAAAGATAAAGTCAAATCGTTACTGACGTTAAATTACATATAGATACCCACTTTTACCTGACACTCTGGCATCAAAAAATCATCACCTCTGGAGAGATGTTCTTGGGAACAAGGAGAAAGAGAAAAAGGGAAAGGAAAAAGTGTGCACATTTCAGTAAAAGAATATTTATGATGGAATTATCTGGATTTGCCAGGCTACTGCAGAGTTATCATATTTTCACAAAACAAAGAGAGAAAAATTCTATAGTTTTATCAAATTTTTCACTTACAAAGACAAAAACAGACAACCTGATACTTTTAAAAACATATTTCTTCAAAGTCTGTCATTGTATAAGAAACTTAAGCTGTAAGAAAACTGAATTTCCCATTTGCAAACAGATTCCATTGCGCCCACTGTAGAAAAAAGACATGATCCATTAAATTTGCTTTTATTTATTCAGTCTGTGTTTTATCCCTTCTTTCATTCTGAACAGTAACACTCCTTAGTCATGGTACCATCTGGCAGTGAAGGGAAAACTATCTTCTCAATGTGCTTACTCGCAATGCAGTTATCACTGTAACTTTCCTAGGCATCAACAAACCTTTCAGTACATTCCAGAACAATAGCTCAAAGCAAACAAAAATGAAATCAGAATTTATTAACCAAGTATCTTGGCTGCCTGAAACTATTATCATCTCTGTTAAATACCACTACATCATTTGAATGGAAAGAGACATTCAATGTGCTTTAAGAGTTATTGCAAGTGGGTATCCTTCTATTTCAAACACAAATCACTCGTAATTAAAAAAATTTATTATTTTATGACAGGCTATATCGGACATCTTTTAGAAAAGTGAAACTATAAGTAATGAAGCTTCCACACAAACCAAAGAAATAAACAAGGAAACAAACACCACCCCACTCCACCTCCCCACTCCAAAAATCAAACCACAAAAAACCCCATTCAGAACCAGAAATCATCACTTGCAGCCTGGGACAGAGGAAATTAAGTCTTTTGAAAATGATCCTAAGAGGATCTGTCATGTTATTAAACAGTCCCAGTTCAATGATTTTGAGTAGAATTGCATTCCTTGCCCTTGGAAATGAAATATCCCAAATGACATATTCTGTCAGAAAATAATTACTGAAGTAACAGGGCCAATTTCAATGAAATTAACAAAGAAAATTAGAGAACAGAGAAAATCATTAAGCTATATAACAAATATGAATTATTTGCTTCACATGCAATTGGTAAAGCTGGAGCACTCCATGATCTTAATATTGTCATTTAACGAGTCCAAGTACTGATTCAAAACAAATCCAAATATTTTGAAAGTATATCACAGGAGTTTTGGATATAAACCGTATCTATACTAAGAAAGGTTTTTAAATAAATAATCAGGTTCAATAGTCTCTATGTAAAGCAACCAACAACTGGTGCTGAAGCAGAAACACAGCTGAAATTTCCTTTACTTAGGGAACATTTGGTATTAAAATACTCTACCTTGGCCTTTTTCTTCCCCAACATTTTAAAAATTAAATGAATGTCAAACAAAACAAATGTTTTGCTTTTACCTGTGGCTGGAGACTTACAGATGAAAAGAGCCAACTACCTCCCTTATACACAAACATTTCCAATGAGGGGTCTGAGTGGTAAAAGCAGTATTCTCCCTAACGTAACTGTGAGAAGTCTCCCTAAACAAACAAGCTGATGTTATTTTAAACTGCAGGCCTTTTCCAAGCAAGTTTAGTGATCCTTGCACAGTTCACTCTCTCCTAGTTCTGTATCAACTCTCTAATCAACTGACTTGTAATTATTGGCTGCAAAAGGACAACAACGTACTACAGTTTTTACAAAGGTTTCAGAACTCTAAAAGCTTATATGCTCATTCTACTTGAGTGAAGAAGTTTGACAGCTTCATGCTCCATCCAAAAGCACTGTATTCTATCTCTGGTGTGCAAGTGTTGTCACAGAATAATTAACCCAGTCTCTAAAATAGATATTGCTTGTTGATTAACAAGAATTTAAAAAGACAAAAAAGTTCTTTAGTTTACCTGTCTGATATTAGCTTCTTTAAAAGAAACTGTTACACAATAGTGCTCAATAGAGGACAAGAAGAAAAGAGAGCAGGAGAATTCAACTTAAAAACAAGGAAAGCCCAGGGAATAATTTTTAGGACAGGATGCTTTCACAGAAAACTCCAGTGGTCTTTATGGACGCTGTTAATCAGGGATTCAAGCTTAATAGGGTGATCAGTTTTGGTTTTCTCCTAGAACTGAGCCAGTGACCATAAGATATATGAGGAACCTTCAAACACTGGAATATAGAGTAGGGCAGTTTGAGTACTATAGCCACTATCCCATGGGTATAGATGAGATATTTTCCAAGCTGAGCTTGTCCTGTTAAGAGTTTTCACTAAGCAGGGGTTTTGTAACCACAGCAGTTAAAAATATTTAGGAACTGTCTGAATGTATGGAAAAGGGTGTGCATCAGAGAACAGAAGTGGTCAGAAGTGCAGCTGCCTTGAAACTGTGATCCCATCCTTAAGCAAATGTGTTTGAGAAAATGAATATAGAATCACTACAAAGCTCAAAAAACATCCATGAAGTTTACATATGTGACCAGTATCTCCATACTTCTGGCACAAACACTAGGCTGAAGTCTCCTGTCAATGTCCTGGCATCTTGACAGAACTCAGAGTATTTACAAGGCACAGAAGATGTGAAAGTGAAGAATTTAGGTTTCCTGATTACCCAATGTATGCAACACCCTAAATTCCACACATTGGATGTGCATCTAACTTTTTTTCAGCTTTGTGATGTCCAGGCAGATTCCAATAATTTGTAAGAAGTGTAATTTTAAGAAACAGTTCAGAATTCACTAGAGATAACTAGCAAAGGGCAGAGTCATGTTGATTCTGAGTAAAAGCTGCTCTGTGCAAAGCAATATCCAGCAAACATCAAAGCATGATCTTGTGTTTCTGCTTTACAGTAGCCTTGTATCAGCTGAAACATTTGAAGGTGTTGCTTGCCTGAAGATGCTTAGTGGTAAAGGAACATTGCTTGGTCTTGTTTGGGATGAGACAGCCTTTAGAATGCCTGAGTATGACCAGACGAAGACATGGGTGAATGAACAACTTGATCTTACTGAAAAAACTGAAGTCTGTCAGAGCAGTCTCTGGGAAGTTGACTAACTTGGTTACTTTCAGAGAAGATACTTGTGTTTCTTATGTGCAAGCTATCAGCACAGTTCCCTCTATGGAAAAGAAAACTAGCTAGAAACACAGTTTATTCTTTTTGGAAGAAGTGATAGCTGTCAAGTCCAACATCTCCAGAATGAAACAATGCACAAGCATATTCCAGTAAGTTTAAACTTCCTATGGTGGTTCTACACTATGAAAACTCTTTTGCAGAACAATGTTTTGGTATACAGTCATACAAACAAAATCATAACATAGGCAATTTCATTGCAAAACATGAGTTGAACTGCATCTGATTTAATAAAAGGTCAGATTAAGGTTGATGAAGCAGTTTACATATGTAATGTTTTTAGTCAAGAGGTTTAGTTTTAGGTAGTCCTGTGAGGAGCAGGGAGTTGGTCTTAACGATCCTTATGGATTTCTTCTAACTCTAGATATTTGACGATTCTATTTCTAAAACCAGTCCTTTTTTTCCACCACTGAAGCCGAAGTTCCCCAATTTGCAGTGAGCAGTCTCTGTCTCTGGTCCTTCGGCAGCACACCACGGTGCTGCTGGAAGCACCAGTTTCCAGTTTAGATGAAGTATCTAGCCAAGCTACTGCATGATCAAGCTAGATGGATCTGAAGTTCAGCCATGAGTAAGCCTGTCCAGAGAGCCTGAATGTGTACCTGTTAAGATACATACGTGAAATCTCATTTTACTACATCTTAGAAAAAAAAGACAAGGCACCTTGGTGGTGTCTGAGAATTTTCAAATTCAGAATCTGCATTTTTGTCATAATGTCTGTATAGTTTCACTGTGATGGTTCAGAGAGGCTCCCCAGTCTGTCACTGGCATTTAAGACTTCATGTTCTTCCTTACAAACTCATGTCTTAGTCCTATCATAACAGGACCAAGAAACATGTTTTCACATTAGACTTTGGTCTTCCCAAATTATCTCTGTGCATGTCTCTGTCTTAGCAGGATGTGCTTCTGTTCAGTGGGTTCAGCTGGCAAAAGTGGTCAGAGGTTCTGCCCCTTCCTAAGTACTGAAATCATGCTCAAATGATATGGGTCCAACTATTACTTACTTCAGCAGAACTACTGTTCCTGATAAAGATATGGAAGCATCTGCAACTATCGCTTGCAAGACTGTGTGATCCTGAGTAAATGCCTCCCAAATACAGTTTTTTAAAATTCAAAGTTTAGTTTTCTTTGCCTTCTTTGGCTTCTGGATGAAGCTACAAAGATTATTCTAAGAGACACATATAACATAACATTGATAGTAGAAAAGAATGGGAGAAAGGCGTGGAATGACGTTACATAAGTGAACAAAATCTAATGCCTGTTTCAAGTGATATTTAACAGAGTTTGACATAATAGGCCAAAAAACTTTCAAAATGTCTTCTAGTCTGCTATTATTTTTCATGCAAGTCATGATTTAATCTCTTGCTTTGATGAAAGCATTGGAAAGATTCCTGAGAACCAGAAAGTATTAAGTAAGACTGTTTTCTTTTTGAAGGGATTTGAGGGGCTGGTAGGCTTAGATATGAAGAAGTGAAAACAGTTAAGCTGCTCTAGAGCTTCTTGGCCACCCTCACTGCTCTAAAGTGATGTGCACTTGCAACATAGGCAAACTGACGTATTTGAAGAACCAGGAATTGCATCTGCTCTCAAGGCATTTCTAAGCAGCTTACAGAGCTAAAAAATGGATATAACAAAAGGTTAAAAAAAAATTATTTTTTCTTCTATGTCTGCATGTCCATAAGAAGGGCTTTTACAATTACCACAATGTAAATGTATTTTCTTTGTTTTTCAATCATCCTTTCTTATTCTGTCAATTTATTTTAATGTAGAAATGTTTTGAGAGCCCAAGCATAGTTTTTAAAAAATCATTAGGTTATAGGAGTTTGTAAACGGAAAGTGTGAAAGCTAAGTGAAAGTACAAAGGAAGATGAAGAATCTTCACTGAGTATTACATTTTGTTACAGACATGTTCCTCAACAACAAATCAAACCTGATACGCAAAACCAAGCTACCCAAATGCCCTGTTCTTTTCTTTCCTTCCTGACCAGTAATAATTTCCTGACAAGAACCAGTCATTTTGTTACAATAAAATATAATTATTAGCTACTTTTACATGACGAGCAATAAACACAATGGTTTTACTATACAGCACTTCACTGTGCTCATTTGGATATACTACAGACATTTGAATTCCAGCATAGGGTGCACCAGTTCCACCACAATTTTCTATTTCATGTAGTGTGAAATACATTTAGTCTCACAAAATTACATAAGTGAGAATATGTTTATTACAGAGGAGCTCCACTATCTTCAATTTATTAAGCATCATGCTTTCTTTTAAAAAAGAGACAGCAAAATTATAAAAAAGGAAAATGTTCTGCCAATAATATTAGTAACAATAACAACAACAACCATAATAATAAAAAATTTGGTTTGTTTTAGATTTGTGATATGACTTAATTTCTCTGAACTCTTCCTGTACTAATACAATGTACTACACTTTTGATTTCTTCAGACACGTTAATGGTATTATAAGTTTTTGTAGTTGTTCATTGATAAGCATCCTTTTAGAAAACACCCAGGAAATGTCCCTCTGTAATTTTAAGAGCCAGAGAACATCAACCAAGGGTCAGACAGTGAAGACTGAAACATTCAATTTAAAATGGCTTCTTTCCATGCTTGCTATATTCTTTTCCTGCTTAGATATGCAACTTACACCAATTGCCTTGGGGGTTTTTTTTGGCTTAGAACTGATGCTCCTTTCTTTATTGTGCTGAAGATGCTTTTGTAAGGGTTATGAATAACCTTATCCTAACCAAATCAAAGGCTCATCTTTTATTTACAACTTTGAGCAGGATCATTCAGTGTTGAGAGAGCAAGAAAATCCTCTGCTATTCTGAATCTCCCTAACTATAATTCCCTAGCAGGATGTATCACTCTTAGTATCTTTCAATAGCATTTTCTTCCAAGGTTTAATTCAGTCACTTATCTTACTTTCGTATTCTATTTAAGAGATCTCATACAATCTCTGAGCCCTAAACAGGCAGTCAAAGCCTGAAAACATCTAAGGATTTTCATGTACATCTGGTCTTAATCTAAAAATGTCTCAAACACTTCATTCTATGCATCCCACATCAAGACTGGAACATGAATTTGTCTTTTGTTTCAAGCCTCTCCTTTTAACTACCTACCAAATCGAACTCCTCTCTTTTCTTACAGCCATATACAAACTAGCAAGAGTAGATTATAACAAATTTATTTCAGAGAGAAATGTAACCCATGCTGGCATAAAAATACATAGCCTTATTGTTTGATGCTGCTTCCATGGCTTTGCCATATAATTTTACCACAAAAACACACTATTGAAACACTAAAGACCTGCCTGCATGTGATTCTCCTTTCCTCTTCCTTTCAACACCTGTCCCACAAGATATTGCAGGCCTCCCTTCACATTTCCCCCTTCCTTCTTTTATTTTTCCCCTTACGGAAACAGAAGAGAGATTGGCAGAGAGCGGAGGAGCTGTATCTCCTCCTTTCACTTAAATCGATCAAAGATTTCTGCCCTAGATGCAGAAAGACCTCATTCAATAAATTTTTATTGTAACAAGCTTTTCTTAGAAATGCAGAACTTTACAGAAAATATGCAACTCAGCACAGACATTTCAGTTTCCGAACTCACAGATTCAGCTACAACCTAGCAAAATATTTCCAGCTGTCTAACAAATATCTGGTGCAAAATACTTATCTGTGTGTGGCTGCGTGTGTATGCAGTCATATGCAAATATACTATGCAACTGAAAATAATTAAAAGATGGGGTAGGCATCCAACAGGTAATAAACACAGGCTTGCATTTAAGTACTTCTGCCTGTAGCGTGTGCATAATTACTGTAACTTTGCTAGACAGTCAGAATGGTCATTTAGCATCCATTCATTTTGGGTGTCCACCTAGAAACATCTCCGAGTGTGAATTTACAGGGTACATTGTAACATATTCCACACCTTACACTCAAGCCACATTTCCAGTCAGTTTCAGCAGGAGCTGTGTATATGCAGACTTAGCTTCAGTTCTTTGCTTTGTATATCCTCAAAGACTGGGACAACAGATCATGACATCAGACTACCCATCTACCTAGAACCACTCTGCAACTCTCATAAGAGTCTAGAGAAAAACACACTGTAATCAGAGAGCATCAAATTGCCTTAGACTATGGAGCCATATTATTTTCTTCCTGTTGTTTACTAGTTCACTATACACATTCTAATCTCTAAAACAAGAAGGTAGAAATGCAATGAGGTGTTTTCTGTGCAACCTATCTCACCACTAGGACAGCAATTCTAATGATTGCAAATGTGAAGCTCAGCTTTATAGAAGGTAACATCTGAATGCTTGACTAAAACTGCACTATTATTTTAAATGTAGGAGGTTTAATGGGATATCAGTTAACACATTCAGCTGTGAAAAAGGGACCTCATGTGAATCTGTCTGGGACTTTGCAAAAGAAAGATCTTAAGTTCATTGATATTGAACTTTCCCATTTGAACTCCTTGAATAAATTAACCTCATGGCAACAATGAAATAATGAGGGATAAGGGAAAAAATCCCACTGTACTGGCAGTGCCAACACCAGTGCTGAGAGCAACTGCAACTTTGACTCACTTCAGATTCCATCATCAGAAGCAAAATATATGTTACTTTTTTGGTACTAACTCCTAAATTCCCTAAGCCAGACAGAAGTAAAAATGTACTTTTATAAGTGGCGGGGGAAACATAATACCAGAAGTAAAATGAAAATCTCAACTCTTTTCTCTCCCATATATGTGTATGTGACATACACATGTGTACACATATGCCCTTCTAAAACAAAACCCAAAATCTAATTTTTGGTTTATATACTGCTAGTTAATTTTCAGCTCAAGCCAACCTTGAATTTTGCTTTAAGCCATTTAAACACAATTATATTTAATTATGTTTAATATATGAAATACACATTATAATAATATAAATAGAATCAAATAATTGTATTAATTTTAGTAGTAAAATTCTGCCCCTTCTGCTCCAGCTTATGATTATACCTAATATACACAAACTGAAATTTCAAATCATGAGCCAGTCAAAACATTAAATACATCTGATTAACCGTCACCTGTTTTACTCTTTCTTTGTTTTTAAGAAACTGCTTCTGCTATTGTTTATATGCATGAGTTTCTAAAGCTTTCACATACATCATCAGCAAGCTTTCTCAGTAGTAAAGGCTGCTTCACTGCTTGCATACCAAAACAAAGCTGAACTACACTACACTGTACTATGCTACAGGAAAGTGATGAACTAGCAGAATGAAACACATTTAGGTCTTTTTTCAACAAGTAAAGACATATGGCAGAGATACGAATGCTAACAAATAAATGTTTTTTGCTCTACTGTATCTATTGAGTACAATTTAATCAAACTTCTACTGATGAACAAAAAATAAACATATATTTGTTTTACTAGCGACTTGATGTTCAGCAGCAATAGGAAACTTTCCAATACATCAAATGTCTAAATCAATTGCATTTCCTACAATAATTCACTTCTTATGAACACTTTATCTTCACCAAATAGTGACACTGCTGTTTCAGAAACAATATAATGAGTTCAGTTTCATTAAGATAAGTTCAGTTGAATTTTAACACAGCAGGGGTTTGGCTTTGTCTTCATGCAGAGTGCTGGTTCACTTTGTGACGGTTACTGCTTATTTCAATATATCTGCATTGTTTATTAATGTGCCTCTGATAAGTGAAGATGATGAAATTGAAAATTTCATGTAAAAGCAATGATAACACCAGGATGTACCGATATAATAAACATCCTGTGTGTGACAGGAGGTACCTCTATGCCCAGGCAAACATGATACACACATTATTTGTAGGCAGATACTTTCACATAGCAGACTTTTTTGTTTTCCCCTTTTGAGGCAAATCCTCAGATTTAAGAGTACTGACATAAAAACTGTCTCTTTGACCATGTCTCTAACCTCCAGGTTAGTAAGTACCTCCATGGAAGCACAACAATTTAACAACTATTTCAGTTTTAGTGAAGTAAGAGTGTTTATTTCAGTTGCCTGAAATAAAGGAGGGGAAAATAAGCTGCTAGAACATAATAAATCACAGAGAAAGCAACCCATGCAAGATAAAACACAGAGTTATTGGAAAATTGTTGACGTACTTTTTTCAGAAGAAATCAAAGGCTGAATTTACTGAGCAACTGCTGAAAGAACTAATCAAAGACTCAGTTTTGGTGTCTCTGTGTTTTGTAGATAAGGTTATCATATAGAATATGTCGTATCAGACCATAAATGGAAAGACTTATGTCTTCTAACTCTGTGAAAGGATGTACTTGTGTAATGACCTCAACCTCTGTGGATGTATGCATGTGCTTCTGTGTAGGGTCCACTGCCTCCTCCCTCCAAACTGTAGAATTTTCCTGTTATTAAGGTCTTGTTCAAATTTGGTTGATATTGGCTAACTCACTGATATTACATGAGATGGACGAATTGAAAAAATTTGCTTAAAACTGATTTGCCCCACAAAACTGGACTCCAATATCTATGTAACTTTTACAGGCACATTTTAGCAGACCATTCTCAGCTCCAGGTTTCCCCAGTGTATCTGGGGAGCAGTTGCAGAACCAAAACCCACTTTCTAAGCCAGCCACTCAATTTACCCTCTTTGGAGACAAAAAAAACCCAAACCTGATCTAGTTTTCCCTGTTGCTTTTTTTGCTTACTCAGATATAATTCAACTGAAGTTAGAGCTGTATCAATATAACATTGAAGGTTCCTGTAAATTATGTGAGAATTTATCTTAAGCTAAGAATTAAGAACACGAAATGAAATTCACAGCAACTACTGCGTTTCGGTATTTCACATCATGAACCCAAGTAACTTCAAATGAACAAAACAATTCTGTGTGTTTCCATAGAAACAGGTTAGATGAGGATGTATACTAAATAGCAGTCTCAGCAAACCAGACTGCATTGCAGAAACATCTTCAAAATACATTTCAAAGACAAATGAAAAAGATTTTAACAGCAGGACCTTTTTCAACACTTTTTTCAAACACTAATGAATTCAATAGAACATACACATAACAAGAACCCTGACCAAATGCTAATGCACCAATGTTACCAATAAGGTAACATAAGGGTAAAGCAGATTGTCAGCATGAATTTTGATGTAAATTTGTAAGCAGATAGCTCATTCTGCTCTGAAACAGGATTAAAAAAATTGAATTGCTTTTCTTTCTTAAAAAATACATCTTGAATGGACTAAGATAAATATCAGATATGCCATTGTAGATATTGTTTCTAATAGTTCGAAGTTGTTTCATTCAAGATAGTTTCACACTCTAGAAGCTAGTTTTCTGTAACTAAAACTTAATTATTTGAGTTAACTCTAAAAAATGGCAGAGTACATATAAAATCTAGCCTTTTTGGGAGACGTTATCAAAAATTCTAAACACTGGCCAATCTTTAATCTTCTTAAAGGCAAAAGGAGATTTGCTTTAATTTAGTCTTTGAACCTCAACATTCTTCAATAAAAACTGTATGAAAATGTAGCTGATGAAGTCTTCCCCTTTGTCACAAGAAAAATCTTGATACTGAGGCAATATTTATCTAACAGTATATGACTCACAAGAACTCTAAAGTCTAAAATATTTCTGAAACATAATATTCTGAGTATTTCTAAAATCTTTACAACAGTCATAGATTTTTTTTCCTCTAGCTAAGTACTACACACATTTGTGTGAGTTGTAATGCATACATGCACATGTACAGAAATATAGTGAAAAATAACACAGTATTAAACAGCTGCACTCAACCTGCTCCATGTACAGCAAATATTGAGGCATAAGAACATTATTCCCTAATACGCACACAGTAATACAAACTGAGAAATCAATGAAGAGTTAGTAGCAAATAGTTATATATAGAATACATGCACATACAAATAAATCACAACCTTTGTCAGCAAATTAAACAAAGAACAGGAAAACCTTATGAGATTAAAATGCACTAATAAATTTTACCCACAAGTCTAGAGATCAGTGATAAACTAATTCTTTTTATTATTTGTTATATAGCATGCAACCCTATTAGCTGTACAGAACATTGCAAATTGCATCAATTAAAGATAAACAAATTAAAAACTTCATAACTCATTAAAAATCAGGATATAATATGTCAGTATTTTACATTAATGAGTCCTTTACTTGACATAGAAATTAACAAGTACATACCCTGATCCAAAATCTCTGCCTCTTCTTTTTTGGCCTGCTGCAGCAAATAACTTGTATCACGATCCTTGGTTTCTGAAAAATGGATTTAGGATATGATGTTAGCCTTTGCATGTGAACGGAATTGAGTATCTCCCTACTGTGGAGAAAAGCCCTTCAGAAATTAACATTTGGCATTTTTATATATAAACAGTAGTTGTATCAAACGACATAGCACTAGAACAACTGGAATAAAAAATTAAGATTTGTATTAGAAGATAGAAATAAAAATAAATATAAAAATAAAAAATGTACATAGAAATAAGCAAGTGCATACCCTGATCCAAAATCTCTTCCTCTTCTTTTCTGGCTTGCTGCAGCAAAGAACTTGTATCACTATCCTTGGTTTCTGGAAAATGGATTTAGTGTATGATGTTAACTTCTGCATGTGAAGGGAATTACCACCCTACTGAGGAAAAAATGCCCTTCTGAAATGAATACTTGGTATTTTTATCACAGTAGTCATACCACACAATGCAACAGTAAAAAAGTGGAATAAAAAACTAAAACTTGTACTTGCTACACAGACATACCAATCAGATTACTTCTGGATAATACTGTTGCTACAACTTATATGCCTACTACTGTTCAATGTTAATATTTGATTCCTTCCATAAGAATGCAGTGGGATTTAGAAAACTAGGGAAATGTTATGATACAGTTTTGTAGGAAATCGACAGAAGATAAGGTAAACATTAAGAAACTGTTAATATAAAGTTTGGCACAGAAAAAGAAACCACTCTTTAAGGCACACAGGTCACATAGCCGTAAAAATATGTCGGAAATTGGAAGACAACATGAGAAAGAAACAGCCGAAAGACTACGGCAGACATTTCCACCAAAACAAACAGTAGAATCCCATGATGGTTCATTAATTAGCAATTTGAATTTTATGCAGAACTGCCTTACCTCTTTGTGAAAATTTTGCACATCAAAACAACACAGAGAAATACATCAGTGAGCATAAGATGACATGAATAAAACGGATTACAAGTATTTTTCACCTTCATGATGTCCATGCATCACCTTCAGCACATCTGACTTGACTGGAATAGGAATATTTGCCTCCTGTGGAATATTTCTGAACATTTCAGGGTTTGCATTCCGTGTGCAGGTCATATATGAGACAGCATGCTTGGCTTCCATATAGTACATAATGTAAAAGTTGCACATTTCGTCATTGGCAGTACCCCTACATAATACAGAAAAGATGTGGCACTTACAAAATAATGAGCTGGATAGCTGTTTAATTCATCCAACTTGTTTAACAGGATACTAAAACATTGCAATCAAAAGTTTTGATGTCCCGAACTAAAACATGCAATACCTGCATTGCAGTGAATATCAGAACTTTCTTTTGGTTTATACTGGAGAAAACCAGTGTGCACAAAATCCCTGTATACCTCAGAAATTCCTAGCAATTTGGTTTTGATTTTACAGAAAATTGCATCACCTATTTAAACGGTTCTTCCATCTCATTTCTCCAGCATACTCCATACAGTTCCCATTGCGTTATCAACTGTGCACTTGTTCTGATGAAACATGACAGAGCTGTATCATTCATTACACTACTATTCATTTACTTCTCTGCATATCTTGGACAAACGTAATTTGAAATTGTTGCAAATAACAAATACGTTTCATTTCAGTGGCTATTTTTTATGACAAATCTTCCCCCTTTCCTCATCAAGTGCATTCATTTATTGTCCAATCACACTGGTTCTAATACTGAAAAACTTACTTTCATTATATATTAAGATACCACAACTATCTCTTAAAGAGAATATAGCACTGTCATCTTGAGAATAACTTGTTTGTAAGATTCTGTAACAAAAACATGAGTGCAAGGGGAATGATAAAACACTAGCAAAATTCAGCTCTTTGATAAATGTTGTGCATATACTTGAAACAGAAGTGGCTCTTCTGTACTGCTACATAATCTTATCTTCAATAGAAAAACCAGCTGGCACAAGGCAGTTTTTTCTTCTGAAAAATATTACTTTGTGAAGCAGAGTGTATATGGCCTCTTGGTAACTGTGGTCTGTTTCTTCCTCTGCCATATAGGTTAGTATCTTTTGTTTAGGCTACGATCCCGACAATGAATAAGCTAGGACTTGTAAAGAAAAGTTCATAAAATACAGAGGTTTACAGCAAGATTTCTTAATTAGCTTTCACGATTAAACAGTGAGCCTACACTCATAAAAAAAATACAGAGGCGGTCTATTAGCTGTTTGCAAAAGACATCAGTGCTGATTTTCCAGCAGCATCCTGCAGCATTCATTTATTCACCATAGCAACAATAATGACACAAGACAGAGGGCAGAGAGGGAAACATGGGAGAAGAGACTGTTTCAAAAGGGGAACTGGTTATTTTTCCATGAGTTGGAAATTTAGCATCCCTTGGAGACCACAAAAATAAAACTCTGACTGGGCAAGCTCTGCTTAAGCTTTTAAAAAGCATTAACTTCACTGTTGGACCTCCAATATCTGTCACTGTAATTGCTTCCTCTTTAAAATGCCAGTAGAAAACAGGATGTGGAAACTATACAAAATGAGGTTCACCTGACATGCTACTGTGTCTAAGCATTTGTGGTGATTTAATTTCAGGTGGCAGTTAAGTACTGTTGCTCACTGCCTCCACTCCTGCCCTCTGCAGAGTGGGACAAAGCAAAACTTGTGGTAAAATATAATAGTACTAAATAGTAAAAATA
>VWZT01006546.1:26505-110216 GCA_013397055.1 Pachycephala philippinensis
CCCTCTTCTCAACTCATTTTTCCAACTGTTACTCATCACTATGTTAACTGCCCATTGGAAGGTGATAAATCAATGTTGAATCCTTAACCCTCCACTGAGAGGCAATCTTAGGGTGCTCAGTGCATAAAAATCTCCTTCCTTGGAATGCTGCAGCACATACTCCCAGAATGGAGAGATTTCCACAGGTCATCTTTGTGTCTCTAAATATGCATTAAATTACAGTTCAAAGAACCGGAGCTAGCTAAGAGAGTATTAATATTATATCTATTTTTACAGCTGTATTTGTCCACTTGATCTTACAGGGCTGTGTCTGTCACCTGCAGCTGAATAGCATCAGTGACTAACACAGTTCAGATTTTCCTATTTATTATTATTAGTAATTTCTGGTTTGTTTGTTTTTCATAAAAGCCTGTACATTTTTATACTGAAAAAAGGTAATTGCAGTATTAATCCAGATTTTTTAAGGCTAGATTTTGCAACAGGTCAAAATATCAGAATTTTATAAACTTCTATAAATTTTCTCTCTGAAAGAATGGAGAGAATTTTGAAGCTTTATTATTTCACTTTAAACAGTTAATAATGTCACCTGATTAAAAAATACATTTTCTAGAATTGATATTCTAACTCCTTCTCTAAGAACAGATCAGCCCAACATCTAAGTAAGTTGTTTGGCAGCCTAGCTTCACTTCAGAAGTGTTCTGAACACTTCAGCAAAGTGAATATTCATGTAGGTAACATCAATGAACATTGCGTAGAGTTAAATCTTAAGTAGACCAGACGGCGTAACAAAACATTCTGGCAGAAATTGTTTCTTAGAATTACCTTGGAAGAAGACATGAAACAAAAACATTTCTACATATAACCAATACCCTGGAAAAAACAGTTAGCAAATGGAGCAAATAGATAAATTTTACCCTATATGTGTCTCTGTTGTTCTGCCTTCCCCACTGAACACACATCTGGCTGCTAGGATATCATTATAGCTAATGTCTACTGGATATTCCACGGGGTAGAATGCCTGAAAGAGAGGATGATTCACCACAATCAGTGAAAGTGCTTCATATTCTCTGTGCCAATAGACACTGATGAGAAGGACAGTGCTACATATCTGAAATGACTTTTGCATCATAATCTAATCATGATAATACTTGGCAATATTCACTTCCAGGAGCGCAACAGCACATAACCAATGGAAACACCATGACGCAAATCTGTAGACACGTGATTTCCTATTCAGCTTCTCAGTTTGAAACAAAGATAATTAAAATGCACATTTTGAACTAAAAGAATCCAACCAACCTGTGGTAGTTGCGGACTCTGTCTACCAATCAATGTCCATTGACCATTTCTCACTCTGTACCCACTCACTACTTTACCTATAAGATATCAATATGCATGAGAAGTGAGACATACTTAAAAAAATACATTTCAGTGTCAACTGTTAAGTAACTGTTTCTGTTAAGTATTTGATATTCCTATGTTACTCTTACCTAGTCTGTGTGTATGAACTCTGTAGGCAAAAAGGTGCATTGGAGACCTTTTGTAATGGCAGGCAATGTCTGCATCAACCACTGTAAAAATATGACAGCAATAAACAATGACAAACAGATCATTTATCAAACAGAGAAAAAGGTGAACTACTGTACTTCATTCAGCATGGTTTACAAAAAGTATACCTATACTGGACAACAGATGGTTTCAAAAGGTAATAGATAGTATCTTATACTTCTGCAGTGCCCGTCTCAAGACATCTGCAAAGAAGAACTACTTACTTGAAAATTACTTACTTTGCTGACTTACATATAAAATCTTTCTGGCTGAAAGCCAGAAGAACTTCTTCTGGTATACACTTCTACTATTTAACAAAATAAAGAAATACATTTACTTACAGACTATGTTGAGGGATGCTAAAAATAAACATAGCTATGGTAAATGGTCTACTCAGGGGAAAATTAAAATAAACTGATATAATTCTAAACTAATAAAATTAACAATGAAGTCTTGATTATAAAGGCCCAGACCTAATTTAGGGTTAGACAAGAGACTTTGTCAGAGAAGTGCTGTACAATGTTTAGAGGTTAGTACTTGTGTTAGTACCTAAGGAAGAGACTACAGAAAAATCCTGGTGCCTTTCTGAGAGATATCTCCACATTTCGTGTTTTAACTAATTTCATGCTCCACTTAAGGGCTGTAAATTTGACTGAAGGCAGTTGTGTTTTACAGAGCAACCACAGAACTGTTTGTTTGCCCTTTTCCCTCACACTTCCAGTTGTAAAATTAAATTCCTACAGTGATCAAATATTCTTGGGGGTCGTGGGGGATTAATTTGGTATGTTCTCATGCTGAAAAGCAAAATGTTTTTAGTTTAAATTCAAATTTAAGAATGTTTCAAGTTGCTGAATTCACTAAACAGTTGGAGTCAGCTGAGCATTTGACCACCTCATCCAATTTAGGCAGCTGTGAATGGGACAAATGGTGTTCTTGGTTATCTACTTTAAAATTTTGGTATAGCACAGTAAAGTCAGTGTTCAACTTCCTTAAAACAGAACATTCCATGCTAGCTGGAAGAAAGGATATTGGGAGCTTCCAAGCTGAGTTTCACATAAAATTCAGGATTCGGAATAGAAACTGTTCAGAAACTTTCTATTACAATTTTTTTTTCCCAGCATTTTGACCTTTTAACCAACTAGGAACACAGAAAAAAATTCTTAAATAGCAGCTTCTTACTGGTAGAAACTCATCTTTTAAAACTGAAGTCTTAGTAAAATCACGAATTTCATGAATGACAAATGCAGATGAAGCAGACTCCAAAACAGTTTATGGGTTTTTAGAGGGGAGAGGAGGAATTAGAAACTAGGTAGGGCATTTTTTGTAAAATATTAAGATGAAAATAAATTAAAGAAATACTCATTATTATTTGTACAACATTGTGTTTATACAGCATTGATTGCCTTTACTGATGTAGTCATAGGGAAGTAGGATACAATCTTAAACATAACTATTTTTTTCATCATTTGTTCAATCAATCAAATAATTAGTTTGTCTGTCTACATGTCATCAAGCCTCTGCCAAATTTTCTTACACAACAAGTAATAAAAATAGATCAGATGCTGGAATTATATAATCACTTTGTAAAATGATGACTCACCTTTCTCGCCTGGTGGTATGACTGTGTTCATAGACATCATAAGATACATTCCAGCAATCAAAGGCTGCCTGCAATGCAAAACCCAGGCTCTGGTAAACAAGTCCTCTGTAAAACACAACTGCAAGTGACTCAATATGCAATACTATTTGACACCACTAATTTCTAAACACTGGATTACATCTGAAACAGATCTACTGAAAAAGAAGCTGTTTCACAGCAGTTGCCCTCTCTCTCCCTTTTTTGCTACCTTTTCTAAAGCATTTTCTGCAAAGTATGTGAGATAGGACAAAGCTGTCATCTGCATAATTGCTGTTCTCATCCCAGATTTCTAAATATGAAGCTCTTAAGCTGGATTAACTCTACTCATAGTACAGCTGTGTCAAGTTTCTTAGCACAAATGAAAATTTTTGCCAATAGATGACACAACTTCGAAATTCTTAATATTGTGAAGTATGTATTATTTTTATTTCACATATTTTCAAAGGAATCCACGCTTTCTGTTCCAATGAAAAAAAAAAGAGGTAAGCATTTTTAAAAATACTCACTTTTGATGTGTCAGATGTAAAGTTACACCAGAGCAGTCCTTGTGTTTATCTGTACAAATTGTGAAACAGTTTAATTATTAGCAACTGAACCCCTGCAAATTACTACATATTAACAAGATTTTTCTGCCATGTAAAAAATACCAGAAGACAGAACAAGTTTTAATCTTACTGTGTGCAGTAAAACTGCTATACTGTGGAAATACTACTCAAATTTGCACAAACCTGAACATCTCAGTACTGCATTTGTAGCAATCCTGATACAGAGAAAGACTTTCGTGGATGAAAACTACTGTACTAGAAAATGTAGATCTTTATGAACTAGCATCTGGGAAATGAAACAGTATCATGTTTACACTAGCAGAAAAAGCAGTTTTGTTTCAAACAAATTTATATTTTGATCAAAGTTAGAAAAATGAAAGATCTATGAAAAGCAATGATTTTAGCCACTAATAATAGAGCTGCCAGAAATCCTTGTAATAAAAGTCATCAGGTGAACTTGATATACCAATACAGACAGCAATTTACTTAAAACTGGATATGCTAGAAGGTGAGTAAAAATAGCTAATTCATTTGTTAGTGTACTGTATCATCATTAGCTGGTATGTTTGACATTTTAATTCAAAGGCCCAGTTGTCTTGATAGTTACTCAATTATAGCTGGTCATCTGGGAGTTCAAGCTTTGTTCCTTTTAAAGCAAGTTTCTTTTTCTTATGTCTTGTGTATACCAATAATAGCTGTAATTAGAAGATGGATCTAACTCCAAAGCACGTAAACAGAACATTCTAAAAAAAATCCTCCAACAGTGTATGTTTCAGGTAAGAATGAGAGCAGAGTAGCTATGGATCTGGTGTCAAGTGGTAACTTCTGAGAGTTTTTCCTCCCATCAATAGCCAGATTCCAAACTGAAAAAGTAGTGCATTTGAACAGAATAAAGGATAATGAACAGAGCGGGACAACACAGGGAAACCTGACAGATAAAAAACTGTCAGTTCAGTTTCTCACACACTAGCTATTTCAGACATGGCACATCTCGCTATTATGGGATGATAATCAGTTTGCTTTTTACTATTACTGATAGTAGAATTTACCAGAATTTGTTTTCAATATGTTCACAACGTAGATCTGTAAATTAATGTATGTGTTATTTAAGTGAAATAGTTGCTAACACAATTTCACTGGGTTCTCATAATGCTCATCATCATGGCATCTACAAATTCTTAGCTACTCTAGTTCTATGCATCCCAATAAATACTTTTGGATTTAAAAATCTGAATCAGTATACCACAGTTGTACCTTTACAAATAGCAACAAAAAATAGGAAAGTCTTCATTGTACATAAAAAAGAAAAATAAGAACAGTAGGTCGTTCATCAAGACTACATACAAATGTAGTTGCATTGAGTAAGGACTATTCCAGATCATGCACTAGTTTTCAATTACAGGTAATAAATGTTTCTTCCAAATGGCTAAATCAAGAATCCAAAAGTGCCAAAAAGATGAAGCTATTAGGACAAAAGAAGGGGAATGGTAAGAAAATATTCAAGAGAAAAAGAAATTAATCTCTTTTGTCAATGGTTTTAGAAAAAGTTCAAGATATCTATATACTGTGCATCCTCATCCCTGCAGGCAGCTTCACTTACAATCTCAATACCTCAGTGTTTGCTATAAAGGTCTTTGTAAAGTCTCTTTTGCCCCACCCTCCTCATTTCAAACTAAATTTTTGTTATTTATGTAACAGAGGTGATGCTGCAGAACTCAGTTTTTGTAAGTTTAATATTGTTAGAACTCTGCACTGCATCAATTTCAACGGAAATTGGAAAATGCTTGCTTCCTCTCAGAATGTTATTACTTAAAGTAATAAAATTTAAAATGCTATTAGTGGTTTTTAGTCTCTCAGTTTTGGAATTTCAGTTGAAAACATCACCATTCTATCTTTTGAACACTGCCGCAAAATTATCCCCAAACCATCAAAGTAATTTCATATTTGAAAAATTTAGCCCTTACTACATCATAGTGTTTCTTTTAAAAGTAGCACCATAGGAGGAAAGAAAAAAACTCCAGTACATTTCAGTTTAGCAATATTAAAGTATTTTGATACAATTTGAATTTTCAGAGCATAGAAAAAATTTTAGTCAGCATTTTCATCTAAACAGAGCAATTTCAAAATGAACTGAAGATAGCTGAAAAGTTCTAATGGCTACTATATAAGAAAACCATCTAAATCAGTATCAGGGAAAGCATAAATGAACTTTTGGCACAAGTATCTGATCTGCAGTGCTGTGTTAAGAGTAAAATAATGGATGGATACATTAGTCTAAATCTTTCAAGAATTCCCACAGTGCTTTATAACTCCATTTGTAGTTACCTTTAGCCATAACTGAACTAAATGTTTTTCTAACAACTACAGCGCGATGCTGGAACTGATGTTTCCCTGCTTCTTCTTTCTTCAGTTCACCTCCTTGAAACACTCAAAGCTCTGAACACTTCACCCAAGAACGCTGACTGCAGTGAGGTCATGCCATTCCCTATGCAAATTCTTTTCAAGCTTCACTATCTGACCTAAGCTTGTCCAGCTTATCTAACTACTTCAATTTCCTTGTTTCAGCTATTCAGTAAATAAGCACTGCTCTGGGACAAAGAAGCTGCTAGTTACTATTTGCCATATGACAAAGACTGGAAAATGCATTTTGATATACTTCAGAAAGTAGGTTCAAATGAAAGCAAATAGTTCATGCAGAGTTTCCAACTGAAATGAACCCAGAAGCTGTGCTCGTGACTGCCTTTTGTATTCTGTGCAAACATAACACAATCATATTAAATATTTCCTGGTTTTATTTACCCATGTCAAACAAAGCCAATGGTGCATGTTAAACTGGCTTCAGAATTTAAATATATAATTTTTAAAAATTGTGCATGACAACATTGCAGTGATCATTCCAAGTTTAACTGCCAATAAATGTTTAAATTAGTTAAGAAGAATCACCTGTGCTACTCCTGTTTATAACATTTTCTAGGAGAAATATCTCAAATACTAGAAATACTGAACAGTTTTTCAAATGAAATACATCTGGCGTGAAGGCAAATTATCCTAAAGAGAAACGCTCTCCTTCTGTAAGCCGATTTTGCTAAGACTTCTAAAGCAAGTCTGACAGGCTTTCTGCTAATCTGTCTATCCAGATCTACAGTCCTGAACTCTTTAATTACATGCATGATAATCTGACACAGACACTGAGACTTTTAGGACTTCCTAGATGCTTAAAATTGTATCATTTTTTTACTCATAAAAACAAACACTGTGCAAAACCTATTTTCTTTGCACTCTGAGTATGTGGATTATAAATTATTGAGCACTCTGCTCAAACTATTTATTCAGTTTTTCATTGCTCTACTTCTAGTATTTCATAGGAAAAGTGTAGCACTCATACATGGTGACTACAATACTTATAAGCTTTCACTGTAACAGAGTGGCACATTTTATGACGCTCCAAACCCCTTGTTATTTCAAAGTCAGCCCATGATTTGTACCAGAATCTCCATATACAGTCTCAGAACTGGCTTTTCTTCATTAAAAATAAGAAGTAGCCTCAAAGGTGAGCACAACCTCTGAGCAAGGCAACTCCAAAGCTAATGCCCCTGGGGAAGTAACTTTGTACAAGTTATATTTAAAAAGCAAAGACATGCAGCACAAAAATGAACTTGAGGTCCTGGTAAAAAATGAGACAAATTCAGTACATTGCATTCAATATTGGTATGTAATATTTGATACATACAACTACCTTAATTTGTTTTTTCAAGGTGCTTGCACTTGCCGATCTATTCACTTATCCAATTATCAATTCAGTAAAATTCTTTTTAAAAGTCTAGTATGAAATCTGGAATGAAACTCTACCTTTATTCAGTCTGTGAAAAACAAAATGCAAACACAGACTCCCCAGTGACATTTTCACAACTTACTTTCCAAATGGAAAGGAGACAAACAATTGTTGATCCTGGTTCAATATAAATTTTTTAACATATGAAGACCTCATAATGGTCACAGATGACTGATTTGCTAAAAGGATATAATAATATATCATAGCCATGAATCTCTGTGAATATGCAAAGCTAACTTTATTCAAGACACTTGCATATTCAAGAGAGTATCAAAGAGAAGGACACTGAATTCAATGTTCAGAATAATGTTCAAATGACAACATACAATTCACATGCTTATGAGGAAACAGATCTTTTTAAGATCTACTAGCTTGGTGGCCAAAACTAATTACTCTCCCCAACAAAAAAACCCAAATCCTAAGACAACACTAAGAACCCTACACCCCACTCAGAAAAGCAGGTACATCTATGATATTATATGTAATGTGGGTAACATAATTCTTGCAGGAAGTGATAGCAGGGAGAAATAAATCAGTGAAAAGGTGGGGGTTAAAAGAAGAAGCTGAGAATGCAATATTGTTCATGGTGCGACAAAAGAGTGAGAACAGGAAAGGGAATGAAAAAAAAACCAAAAGCTGAACAAAGATCCAAGAATTCCCCCTAAATTTGCTCCAAATATATTGACAAAAAATTATAAATTGCTTCAAACAATACAACAGCTGCACACATACAAATGATAGAATGTGAAAACCTTTCATACAGAACAGCTAGGAGACCTATCATTGATAACTTTTAAAAACTTTGATTCTTGGGGATAACAATTATATTCTTACATGTCCTGGAAAGGACTAAGATAATGATATGGCAGATTAGAAACAACATTAGTCTTTGTTACACGAAGGGAAGGAAGAAAACCATTCTAGGGATTAGAAAAAAACCACATTTTTAAAAATCAGATTCAAAAGTGTTTACACAGAAGAATAAAACAAGAGGAGGGTGACAACTGCACTGCATATCCCTACAGCCTAAGTTCAAAGCTGACTGAGTCCCTTTACAGACATAAAGATGGCTAGATTTATGTTAATTTGAATCTGAACTCTAAACATTTACAAATATATAAAAAGGCAGATAAATTTCTGACAGCTTCTTAGTTGTTACATAACTGTATCCACTATCAGGCAAAACTCCAAAATAATTTCTGTTTTTACAATATAAAAAGCAAAGAAAATTAAATAGAGAAATTAATATTTTTCTAAGATGGTTCCTTACACATTTTTTTGTAGAACGTATTTTTGGTTCTCCAGCTTAAATTTTAATATGTTTACTTCAGACAAGGTACAGTAAGTTTCACTCTGTTATCTGAGCATAAAGTATGTATCTAAATATGAATTCTTAGCTCAGGATTATAGGTAAGAAGGGATGGAAAGCAGAATTCATTTAATACCTGGTTAATGATATGAAAAATATTCTTTTTAGAAAGAGTTGAACATGAGAGTTGACGATTTTAACTACGGCATTTTTTCCCCCCAGAATTGATAGGAAATAGAACTGAGTGCTAATACATAAATAACTACTAGTCAAATATTTTATATTTGCAAGTACTTGTAAGTCAGAACTCTAAGCAATTTGAAATCTTTGATGTACTACTGAAAGAATAACAAGTTAACTGAACACATTTCATCATTTATCCTCTGTTCTAAACTGCAACAACTGCACGTGCTTACATACAAACTTCAATGACTCTATTCTTATGCTTTGATGAGCTGTGGTTATCAACAGACATCTCATTACAAGAAAAATACCTTTAGGTTATTCCTGAAATTTAAAAATACCTGTGAAACTAGTTATTATGCATTGAATATCTTTGAACACTACTATGAAGGTTTAGGATATTTTATCAGATTTAAATTACATTTTTCTCTACTGGAATTTTCACAGGTAGGTGACATTAAAAACACTTTTTTTCACAAACGGCAGAAAAGGTAGATTATTTTTTACTTTAAAACAAGACCGCAGACTACCAAGCAAAAAGCACTGAAAAATAGAGGGCATTCTGTCATATTCATGACACTGGTATCATCTCCTACATCATAATCCTATCAGTCCACACTTCTTAAACTTCCATAATTTTGCAGGCTTATATCTATGGCATTTCTAAGTCCTGCATATATATTCTAGGCAAAAAATAAGGAAGTCTACTGCAGAGGGTCTGTTGGGGGTATAAAACAATGTTTTAATTTCAGCTGATGATTTTTCACTGCAGTTTCTCTGCAGCATGCAAGTGGGTTTTTTGAGTAGAAGCTCTGACTAACAAGTCAAGTTGTTAATAAAAATTTCTGAAGACATTCTCAACTAACGTGCAACAAAGGTTACTGAGCTCATTTGTTTCTTTTTTTAGTAACTATATACTCATATATTATACTTAAGAGTGAAAATGAACAGTGAGAACTCTCAATGTCCCCAAGCAATAATGAAGAGCAGGCTGTCAATGAATATGCTCTCTTTAGAGGTTTGCTACTTTAATTATTCAGAATTTTAGCAGGCAAAGAATCCCATGGGTTGTAAGGGTCCATCTGCACTCCTCATGAAAATCAATTCTTTCAACTTCAGTTGTGCACATTTTCATATATGCTCTATTCAAAGAGTGTTGGCACACTCAGCTTATTCCTTCCTCCTCCTCTACCAATATTGCCATTAAGCCATATTATATCTTCATGTCACGGTAGAAACCATACCTTCTGCTTCAGACAGTGTTGCTTAAAATTCTAGCTAAGTATTGCCCAAACCTTGCTAGAGATGCACAGAAGAAAGGCTGCATGGCACCGGGAAGCTGCACCTACCTAGTAACTTCCCCATTCAAAACCAAATAGAGTATGTGGATCATTTATCATGATACCACAGAAGGACAGAGAGGCCACAGGCGTAGCTTGACCTACTGTTGTAATGCATATTCCTCCCTTAATTTTTTTGTTCTTATTCAGCTTTCTCTTCTTTCAAGTCCAACATTTTCATTATCACTTAGGCCATGAGGATCTTCACATTCTTGTTTAAATCCTACAGCAGTAATGTATCACAGATGAGTTCCATGGGAATGATGACCCACACATTTTTTGCTCTTGATGACCATAGAGGCCGTAACCCAAAAACTCTACACAGGATGTGATTTACAGAGTAAAAGCAAAATATATGCACCTCAAAGGTGTCTGATCAAGGCATTTCAGGTTTAAAGAACCTAAAGTACAACACGATATATAAAAAAATTAATGAATCAATTAAATAATTAAATAATCACAGATCACCAATATGTCAACGTGCATTAATGAAATTCAAATTTCCCAAATCCCAGCTCATAACATATGGTCTGGATGAGCAATGAGGTGGACTGAACACAGCCTGAACGGTTGTCTAGCTGGAGGATGGCAACTAGTTGTATAGTCCAGGAATCAATACTGGCTCCAGTCCTGTTCAACATCTTCATTAGTGACCTGGATGATGGGGCAGGTGCAACCTCAGCAATCGTAGATGATATGAAACTGGGAGATGTGAGTGATGCACCAGACAGTTGTGCTGCCATCCAGAGGGACCTGGATAGGCTGGAGAGAGGGGCTGAGAGGAACCTCATGAAGAACAAGGGGAAGTGCCAAGTCCTGCGTGTGGGGAGGTACGACCCCAGGCACCACCAGGCTGGGAAGCAGCTTGCCAGCAAAGGACCTGGGCATCCTCAGGCTGAGCATGAGCCGGCTGTGTGCCCTTGCTGCAAAAAAGGCAGATGGTGCTCTGTGCTGCATCAGCCAAAGCAGGGCCAGCAGGTCAGTAAAGGGGATCCTTCCCCTCTGCTCAGCACTGGTGAGGCCACACCTGGAGTTGTGTGTCCAGTGCTGGGCTGCCCAGTGTGAGAAAGACATGGATAGTGTCCAGCAAAGGGCCACAAAGATTATGAAGAGACTGGAGCATCTCTCCTGTGAGAAAAGGCTGAGAGGGCTGGCACTGATCAGCCTAAAGAAGAAAAGGATCTGGAGGGAATGTGCAAAGAAGAGGTAGCCAGGCTTTTCTCAGTGGTGCTCAGTGACAGGACCAGAGGTGATGGGCACACACCAAAACATGGGAGGCTCCCGGTGAACATCAGGAAACACTTTTTCACTGTGTGGGTGACGGAGCACCAGCAGACGTTGCCCTGCGGTGTTTCTACCCTTGGGTATACCTGGACACGGGCATGGACAACAGGCTGCAGGCGGCCCTGCTTGAGCAGAGAGTGCATGGACCAGAACACTTCCAAAGGTTTGTTTCAACCTCAACCATTCAATGGCAAGAATAAGCATATTGCTATGCTTGAAATGAGTGTTTCATCTTTAAAAAAACCCAAAAAACCAAGCCAAACAAATAAAAAAAGACACTGTCTCCATGAGTTACATTTTTTCCAAACATAACTACTGTGACTGATTGGCCAGTGAATATAATCTGTTCACAATCTATTCAAGTAAGATGACAGGTTAAGTGGGTTCACACCTATTTGTCTCAACTTCATGAAAGAAAACACTGAATTATATATGGAAACCCCAAGTTTCTCCCTAAACTTAAAATTAATTATCTGCTTCTTGATTACTTTGTCACTTGCTCCACGCTTTTTGAAGAAAAAACAGGTGTTCACCTTTCAAATATTTATAGCGATAAATCAAGTTTATGAAGTCAAGTTAATATACAAACTGTGTTACAAATATGCCCACTGGTCTTTGCAAATGGCACTAACAGAAAAATTATTTTCTACAGGTAAATATTTTTGATGCTGTAGCTGATACAATTTACAAAGCAAATTTCCAAAATGCATACCTCTAAATGCACTAACATCTCCATAGTGTACCTGGAGAACAAAGTATCTGCTACCCGTTTCTCCTCCAACTCTGAATCCAACACCTAAGAGAAGGAAAATGTATTGTTTTCAGCAACAATAAAATGTAAGATGATTCACCATCACTGAACATATTAAAAAATATTAATCACTTTAATGGCTAAGAGTGAAAGGGTACAAAATTTCAGACACCACTAAAGAAAACTTTGTGCTGAAACCCAGGAAAACCACCAGGACATGATCCCAAACAGACTAAGAAGCTAGCAACGTAACTTAATTAATAATGAATAGATATCTGCTTTATGCAGAGAACTTTCTCAGTCAAAGAACATTAATACAGATTTTATAAAAATTCAAATAAAAATGAAGTTTTGTCATCCATGTAGGATTTGGTGGAACTTTCATTTCTCATACAACCTCTGCATGATACAAACTAATTAACACTAACTTACTAAGAAGACATTGAGAGTGATAAGAGAAAAAAGTCTGCAGTAAAATATTTTTAGACTTAAATTAATACTATATGCACAAAAAATCTTGAGGAAATTATGCAGCTATGTTACTTGATAAGAGAAGCAAGCACAGGCACAAAACGCAATAGAGAAGCTTGAAATAATTTGAAATAATGAAATTGCAAGTTATCACCCTCACCAAAAGAGATTTCTCTAAACCAGTTCTACAATGAACACTTCTCAAAAGAAGCAGAGAAAGCAATTTCTTTGTATTTGGTCCAAGAATCCCACAGTAATAGGCAAAGCCAACTTATAAATGGGACTGCAGCCTCTCTGTGCACAAATGAGGCATCTTTATGAATGCATACAAACCTTTTATTTTTGCACAGCTTACCAACAAGGAAAGTATTACTAGCTGGGGTCTAATAGCAAAACTTCTATAGAATAGTCCACGTAACAATTTTTTTAAACTTGACATTCTGATAACCAAATCAAGTAACATTCATGTTGTTAAGTCTGTAAATGGATTATTTAAAAAAAAACCATTTTCATTATGCAGCGCCTAGCTATGAAAATGGGCAGCAAAGATGAAAGAAAAAATACTTAGAACTCAAGATGGTTTCAGATTGAGGCTATAAAGATGGTAGGTATTTCTAAGACCCTTAGTGGTTATTACAAAGAAGCACTTCTCCCTGTTTTCCAGACATACCACTCCAAGTAGCTTAAAATTTTTTGATTTAATCCAGCAGAGTTGTCTGTCACAAGAAAATGGGTATACAAGCATGTTGCTCAACAACATCAAAGCATTAAAAAATGTAAAACACATTAAATTGCCAATGTATACTTTAAACAGAAAAAATTCAATGTTTAGATTGAACTTGTCTGTGCTTTCCCAAACAAACAAAAATATTTTAATGTAGTTTGTGTGCTACTGAAAGATACATAAATGGTAACCTTCTACTAACATACAGTAGGAAATGCAAGATTAATGCTATATAATAGTAAACATTATATTATGATAGTTATCTCTCCCTCAGCCTTTTTTACCACTACAGAAACACAAAATGGTATAGTAAACAGAATGACAAAAACCTGCAAGTATATTAGCTAGCAAAATGCATTTCATAGTTAATGAGGTTGATGTTTATACAGTTTCTATCAGTTAGACATAATGAAAATATTATAGGATATTTCCAGATATGACAGGTGCTTAATTCCATGTCCTCCTTCTTCTCCTGCCCCTGCACACAACAACTCCATATTAAAGGGCCAATACCTTTGGGGAGCCTGGTAGGCGGAGCATTTCTTGCCCAAGCATACAAAATGTTAGATTTATCTTTGCATGTTCCTTCATCACAGTCCCTAAAAGTATGAGGAAAGAAAAGGGAATATTATTTTTGAAATTCTGAAATCAGAGAATAGAAGGTGAGTTACATGCAAAACCACTCATTTTAAGGTCTGTGAAGATATTTTTGAATGTATACTGATTAAACACAGTTCTTTTGATGTAGAGTGCTTTCAGAGATATTGGTAGACATTCCACCTTCTTTTATTTCCCTCCCTTCACCTTAAGGCAGTGTTAGACAGTTCTGATGGACCCTGCCAGCCTATCAACCAGTGACAGAAAAAACGAAGGAACCTTTTATGGTAACGAATTGTATGAACATTTCTAGCATTATTGACTCAAGTGATACAAAATGACAATGGCTGCCACATTTACACAGAGGGATAGGACTCAGGCACAAAGCAGGAAAAAAACCCACAAGACATCAAAGCTTCAGCATAAAACTGGTTATTTAAAATTCATTTAAAAATAGTCCAAAAAAGTGACAGGAGGCTGTATATGAACCCACAGATAGGAGGCACTCATGCTCTTCCCTGTATTTAATGTAAGCTCATTGCTTTATGTCAATTTTTATTCCACTGCACAATTTCTTGTTTTTCAAAACAGAAAAATCACCCACATACACACACACACAAAAAAGAAGCAATAACCAAAAAAAAAAAAAATCACAAACAAACAAACCAAAAAAACATAAACCAAAAACCCAAGGGAAAACAAAAAGAAAAAAGAAGAGTATGCCAAATAACAGGCCATAAACAGGTCACAAATATTTACAGTAACTGAGAGCTTGAGCTGGCCCTAGCCTCTGCAGCTAGCACCTTGCAGGTGACACTGAGGGTGAAGGATGAGAGACTCCAAACTAGTGATAAATTCTAGACACCCTAAATCTGCAAGAACTGGTAAACCTGAGGCAGAGACACTACCAAATCTGTAAAAGGCCAGACAAAGTCATCATACAGACAGCACAATGTCCCTGGACCACATCCAAGAAGGCACTAACTGCTATATATGGGTGTAGGCTGCATGATGATACATATGGATAATCAAACAAGGGATCCTAAGGAGCTTTCCCAACACCCACCTAGAATACACTTCTCCCTCTTGATCCTGAATTAGGGAAAAGGTTTATTTACAAGGTGTATTTGTACTTTCTTCAAACGGCAAAGCATCCATGGCCCTGAGCACAGAGTGCAGAAGTCATTCCACAGGTGCAGTATGACTTTTAGAAAGCCTCACCCTGAAACTATTCAGACTACATCAGCTGACCCAAGCCAGATGTGATGAATGTTGGCACCCATGCCAACGTTTCATTCTAAACCAAAATGGTACAGCCCCTGCTCTGTTTATCACTGCTTGTAAAATAACACCTGGGAAAACATTTGTATATGTAAGGCATGGTTTCAGTCACCTGAAATTCTGGGGAAAAGAGAGTGCCACACAGTGTGAGGAAAAGTATAAAAGACCAGGACATCTAGCAGATGAAGTCTCAATCATGTTTCTGTTGAGGACGGCTGAGCCATATGTGCAAATGACAATGATGCTTTCCAGGTATCTCTCAAGAGATAACCAGCTCTTCTGGCATTTATATCAAATCACCTCAGCAGGACATTATGTATTTCTTTGATCCCAGTGAGCCTTATTGCAGCCTCGCTACTGTATTTATTTCTGACTGAAAGCTTTGCTATTATCATGAGAGTACCAAAACGGAACTCGCCACCTCTTTTTTTAGTAGTTATACTCACGACATGTATTTCTAGACCTTCATAACTGTTTGTTCACCTTCCCCTTCAAACACACTCACATCCCAAAGGACAATCAAAACTTATTTCAGGATAAGTGAAACGTTTTGACAGATGCAGCTGCAGCTGGAAACTTTGTAGCTTGCCACTGCTACTATACAAAACGCCCAAAAGACTTCAGGGATCTAACCAGGTATTAAGCTGCACAATTTGGAAATGTGTTGGAGAGATTGTTTAGGAGGAATGCCAGAAAGAACTATAAGCACAGTCACAGCTTTACCACCACACTTTGGGTCAGACAGTCTTTATTTATACCACAGTATTTCTAGGAACATATTAATTAGGAAAAAACCCTGTGCAGGCTGTTTCAAACTTTCTTCCTGAGACACTACCAGAATTGAGGCGGAAGACTGCAGGGGACAAAGATGAAATACAGACACTGCTGTTTCATTTTGCTTAGAAAATGGTCAACCCTCTCATTTAGCCATCAATGATAATCTTGAAGCACCAAGTTTTCAGAAAAAAAAACAAACCTAGAGGGGATCGCAAAGAGGTAAAGAGATTGAAAAGCAGGGAGCTAGTAAAAAGTATAAATTTAACAAACAAAAAAATCACTGAAAGTCATAGCTTCTTTACATACAAAAAACAGGATGCTAAACAGAACGAGTGACACAGTACCTTAAAAATGGACTACAGCCGCATATTATACAGTATTGCTCTAAAATCTGATTTTGACTCAAAATTTGGGATTGAGGCGGGTAGGGGAGAGCTTACTGACTGCTTCTTGGATCTTTGTGTTTTTTGCGAACTCTCCTGGACTTCCAAAGGCATTCTCCCCAGTCTTGGGTCAGCTCATGAACTGTTTTTATTAACGGCACTGGGGTTTTGACTGATTACCTAGACTGAAAGTAAAATATTCCACTATGTCAGCAAGACCAATATTTGACTATCCCTTTAGCACATTTGCATTGGTTATAGCAACAAATAACTTCTTTTATTTCTTTCTCTATTATACTGTACTCCTCAGCATTAACCAAGACTTTAAAAAAAGGGTAAGTGAGGTGACTGAGTAAGAAAAATCATCATTTTTCGCTCTTGAATGTTGTTGCAGAACATTCTGGGGCAGTGGCAATGGTAAGAAACTACACCCAAAAACACAGTTCTTTCTACTGTCCCCACTCTCCCCCATGCAGTGAAATAAAAGTCCTTCACTGAACCAGTCATGATACCTTTTGAAACCTCTACTGATATCAAGGGCTTCCAGAATCATTCTTTCCTGGCAACAGAAACAGCTAGTCTGATAGAGGAATTACTGGGTGGTCATCTGTGACCTGTACTTAGACATTTGTTTGCGTAAGGTAACTATTTAAAAGTTGCCCTGCCTGATCTCAAAATAAAGGCTCTGTCTATGAGTCAGCTTATTCATGAGAGTTTATTTCAGCGTTAGGTTTAACGAAGCACGAGACCTGTCTTGCCAGGAGACTCACAAGTTCTGAATAATTCAACATTTTCTTTTAAAGCATGCAACTGCATTCCTGATTATCTACAGAGAATCTGAACTTTTGATCAATCAGTTCAGGCATGCTACTTCAATTTCAACACAGTTTTTCAGCTCAGGCAAAACTTGTCGTTGTGGCTGAACTGTTTTTAGATTAATTATGATCAAGGGACAGAAGCAGCTACACCATTTTTTAGTGCACTGAGCAACACCTGAGGCAATGAGCCTTAGGAAAGCACATTTCTTTTTCCTGTGGAAAGGCCTGTGTATTTCAAGAAGGGAGAACAACATTTCGCATTTGTTCAGATAAAGATTCTACCACATTGCAGTGAATGTTGAAACCAGCACAGGTTCCACACAATTTGACAGCCTTTTGGAAGGCCGGGGATATTTGCAGGAATAGTGTCAAATCACTACAAAAGGCAGCAGGCCAGATGGGCATCACAGAATTTGGCTTAGCGCTCCTATGGCCAAAGGGCAGCTAATCCCAACAGAGTCATCTGGATGCTTCTCATTCCTCTCCACTCAAAACCAGCCTGAATGAAACTTCACACCTCAGGAAAATTAATTTTGACCTTGCATTCTGAATGTTCCTAATAGCCTATTTTTCCGTAATACAACTAATCCACATCATGGTGGTATGAGAAGCAGCTCTTGACTTGAAAAAGCATATGCAACTAACATTGCCAGAACTTAGAAAAAGAAACTAGAAGAGAGAAAAAAAATCGGTGTGGCATGCCTTAATTTAATAAAAGCTGGGTCTGTAAAAATGTTGACCATGTAAAAAGTAAGGAAAGGATCCTTGCTAAACAAGTCTTACAGCGGTCTGCTCAAACAACCATTCTTTCCCTACTAGATGGAAGAGCAAGAGAAGTCATCACTTGCTAGCCTTCAGGTAACAAAATGAACAGCAAAGAACCAAACAAAATAAACAACAATAAGACCAATAACCCACAATCAGAATTACTTTAACAAAATTAGAAGTCTCTAGCACTCTTCAGTCTATTTTATTTAGAAAACACGCGATCATCTTTCTAGCTTTGCAAATAACTGCGGCCAGAGCAAGATAAAAAGCTGCAAACTGCTGCATAAACAGGGATGTGAAATGATGAGACAGTGAATGAGCAGCTTTCATTTTGAGAATGCAAAGCAAACACAAAACCTCAGAAACTACACATAAAAAAAATAGCAAGATCTAATCAAAACCTGCATATGAAAAATTGGAAATAGCAGATTTAAACACAACACTGATGTATTGGGTCTGGCTAAGATGGAGTTAATTTTCCCCACAGCAACCCTCATGGTGCTGGGCTTTGCAGGAGGAGCTAGAAAGGTGCTGATAACACACCAGTCTTTGGGAAAGACCTTAGTAGAGGCCACAGCCAGGCCAGCTGACCCAGACTGACCAAACGGCTGTTCCATACCATATTATATCCACTCAAAAATAAAAGGTAGAAGAGACGAGAAAGGGGGTGGGGATACACATACACATATTTGTTATTTATGACATTTGTCTTCCAGAGAAACCGTTACTTGTGCTGAAGTCCTGCTTCCTGGGAAACGGCTTGGTGATGGGAAGTAGAGAATAAAATATTTTGTTTTCCTCTGCTTCTGCACAACCTTTGCTTTTCCTTTATTAAGCTGCCTTTATTTTGACTCATGAAGTTTTTTTCCATCCTGCTGAGGAGTGGAGGGATAGAGCAGTTTGGTGGGAATCTGGTGTTCCACCAAGCTCAATCCACCACAACTAAGTAAGTATTTTGTCGTTTGACAGGTAGGTGTTTACTACAGCAATCAAGAACAAAAGCAGCATTAGCTGCCACACTGCACAGGCTGTCATTGGTGAGTCTTCTCCGGAAAGACTGTTGGAAAGAGTGAAGGTACAGCCAGGGAGCTCAAACTACCTGAACCCTAGAATGAAAACAGGGATTTGAGTCTGATTCAGTTTTGAAGAACTTTGTTTTTTGGCTTTGGATCCCTCTCTTCTACAACCTCAGAACATCAGTTAGATGTGACTTGGGCATTGTCTCATAACTTCATCTCAACACAAGCTCCTGATCAATCTGCAACAACATAGTTGTATCAGGTACAAATTATTCCAAGGCTCTAATAAAACTGCTTCCAGAAATATGAAAACAGCACAAGCTCCAAGTACAATCTACTCAGTTTTAAATAGGACTCTCACCTGTTTTTAAAAGGCCAGAATGGAGAAGTTTTATGTTGGTGTATTGTTCACATTAAAGCATTCAAGTATTTTCTATCATACAAGATACAATAAAAAGGACACAGAAAAGCTGTCTGCTGGGAAAAGAAATTAATAGAAATTCTATGCTTTCAGTTTTACTTTGGTCTGAACTTCTTAAGCCTCTGCTTTTCTTGCACGACTGTGCAAGATTACAACATTTTCAGTATTAGAACTGTTGGTTGATGGGTAAATGGGAGATAGGACTTTTGAGGAAAATTTGCTGTGTATGTTTAAAAAATTAATCAAATCATCTCCCCAAAACAGGCATTCAGAATGTTTCGGGGTATTTTTCCTGAAAATATATCATACTATACTATTAGTTCTAAATTCCAGGTCTAGTTACCTTTTCGGTAAATACTTAAAAGATAAATTATGATTACACAACTCTATCAGATCACCTATATTAAAATTGTTCTACAGTTCAGAATAATTCATATAACCTTTGCAGCATCATCAAAATTACCTCATCTGCTCTCTCTTGAAAACCTACAGAAAATTTGCAAAATTACTGGACAGACAATTAACTTCCACCCACCTTCACATTCTCTTCATTTTGCCTCTACAGACCTATTTTAGTGGCATGGGGTGTTTCCCTCTACTCTCACTGCTTAGTCATTTTGAAGGGCAAGTCAACTACCAAACTACTTGATAAGCTTCTTCAGCTTATCTTTCGCTCAGTTTGATTCTGAACACCTGCTACATGACTTCCTACAGAGAAAAGCAGCCAACTATAGGTGAAGATTAGATTTCCTGGTATTCAATGACGCATTGTTTACTATAGCTCCTGCCTCCTCCTTGAAGACAGTCAATTAGTCATACAGAAAATGGAGGAATTAGTTAAAAAAAATGAAAACACTTTAAGTGTAGAAAGACTAGATTGTTATACATTCCTTTTTCATTCCAAATTTTCCTACTTTTCCAAGAAATTTTGACACTGGAAAAGGTTTATATGGAAGCAATTAACACCAAAAGAGAGTTGGTTGATAACAAAAGCAAGAAGCAGCTCTTACCAGTAATTTTCAGTAGAGGAAGGTTCATTACATCCAAAGAGTAACATGTGATGGACTGTGTCCATGCTGGCATGAGGCTTAAAGTCAACTGAAAAAAAAATATGGCAAAACAAGTAAGCTATCCATAAACTCACCGCAAGTTACATAACCAAGATCATCTTGTTCCGGTTTTTCCCTGTAATACTACAAATAAACCAAGTACAACCCCACCCATTTATTTGCCTTCTCCATTCCACTTACACACTTCCCTTAAATTTTTATTCAACAGCCTTCCTTCTAAGCTGTACCTCATTTATTCATTACGAAAAAGAAACTCTTAAGTTCCCAATCAAAACCACTGTATTTCCCACAAAAGTTAAGTATGATACTTAGTTAATATATCAGTGTACCCCAAACCATAAAGTCTTACTGTCACCAGTCTAATTGCTATCTACCTTTGAAATCTGCACTTGCAATTTGATGATACTCTTCGACTTCTTTTGTACTTCTTAAAAAATACAAACAAGCAGCAAGTTACAGTTAAGAGCAACTAAATCTTACGCATTAGTAGTATCTTCTTCCAGTATTCTACCTGGCTTACATTTTTCCTGCATCTTTCTGGGGACAACAGTTCCAAGAAGGGATTATGATTGAGTCTAACTAATACGTCAAACCCTTTGGAACGGAAAACAAGATTTGTTTAAAGTCAGCATGATCTAATTGCCCAAACATTTCTCATTATCAGAAACTTAGATGTGAATATTCACCTCTCAAATGTCTGTTCTTTATCTTATGCCACAGATAAAACACTGGTTTGGTTTCTCAACTACTTGTGATCCTTTTTAGCATAGCAAAAAGTTTACCAACACCATGGGAGTAATATTAACCATAAATGTACAATGATGGTGTTTCTAAAAATAGAGCAAGCTACATTCTTTTATTACTACTGAAAAAATAAGTCAGATGCAGGGAATGCAATGGTTTTTAACCTTATACTACAGCAGAAGTTGTGAAGACAAGTTACTCCTGCCCTTACATGTACACAGACAGTGAGAAGCCTCCAAGTAACTGTCTTTTAGCTATTAACATGGGGAGATGGTGAAGCTACAAACCAGTGAAACACTATTCTGCTCCTGAGGTTTATGGCATTACTTGTACTCAGAAGTCAGTATTTTAACACAGAGCTGCGGCAGTGTTCCTGAAATGAATGATGATGTGGACTATTGTCCCAGTTTCATGGGGGAAAATAAATCAAATAGCTTCCAACCCAATTTCTGGAGCTGAGATATGTTGTGGGAAGTAAGGTAAACCAGCCAAAAGTTAAGGTATGCAAATCAAGTTTTAGGTTGAAGATATGAGGCATGTGGTCAGAATGTAAGGAAATGAGCATGCCACAGCTGAGGGCTTGGTCTGGGAAATAAGAGATGTACCCACATGCCCTGGGAGGATACTTTGAGTGATATATATGAATTCAGAAGTACAAAAGTTGCAAGCATCAATGAAGTCTAGAGACCAGCTAACATCTTGATTTTCCTATAAGCAAATTCTACTAATTTCATAGATAAAAACCAAATATGTGTTATGGAGACAATTTTTGTTTTGATGTTTTTATCAGTAACAATTAGTAGTAAAATTACGGTTTATGCTTGCACAGCAGAGGCAATGTGTCATTCTGTGTGGAATTCCTACCTTAGTTTTCAGGTGTTTTCAGTGTTTTAAGCTGCTCTTATCAATTTAAGTGAGAGATTAAATTTTTGAAAGGGTTTATAAGCAGTTCACAAGTGTGAAACTTCATTAACTTTATTGTCAAAATTAATACCTGTAAAAAATGTACTTAAGTACCACCTATTAATACAGCCTTCAATAAAGGTAAAATTGAACGTTAGGCCTGTTAGCTGCTAAAGCCACCACCTGTTCTGTTGCTTAATACTGTCTTACTGTTTCTTTTTATTTCTCTACCACTCTCCCATTGTGACTATTTATTTTAATGAGTGTTTCAGGAAGTCTCTTATTCCCTCCACATAGTGCCTATGACAATGATATCCTAGAGCACAGACAGGACCTTTAAGCACTATAACAAAACTTACTACAAATACCTTACTAAATGCTTTTCTTACTAAGAGAAAATAATGCACCAGAGCTAACAAGGCAAAATCAGATTTCTGGCATACACTATTTTAGCTGATGTACCTCATCATTGCTTAAGGAAGCATTGAAAAACCTCACAGTCAGCCTATGAGCTTAAGAGAGCTTTTTACAGATAGTTACAGTATGGTTCCTGTACAGCTATTTTCTTAGCAGCACACCCAGGCATGTAATTTTCCAAAGAGAAGGTTAAAAGAAACAAACAAAAAATCCATCTAAAAAATCCTGTGTTGAAAAAGCCATAGATCTGAATGTGGAATTCAAGCCAAATGCAGTACCTATCACAGAATGAGGAAGTGGCCAGAGTCTGAAGGGACCTTAAAGATCCCCTTGGTTCAACCCGCCTGCCATGGCAGGGACACCTTCCACTAGGCTAGGTTTCTAAGAGCTCCATCCAACGTGGCCTGGAATACTTCCAGGGATACGGCAAACCACAGCTTCTCTGGGCAACCTGTGCCAGGGCCTCACCACCCTCACAGTACAGAATTTTCTCCTAATAGCTAATCTGAACCTACTGTCTTTCCTTTCCCCCTTGTCTTGTCACTACAGGCTCTTGTAAAAAGTCTCTCCCCATCTTTCTTGTGGGCTCCCTTCAGGTACTGGAAGAACACAATTAGGTCATCCAGAAGCTTTCTCTTCTCCTGAACAATCCCAATTTTCTCAGCCTTTCCCCATGGCAGAGGTGCTCCATCCTTCTGATCATCTTTGTGTCCCTCCTCTGAACTTGCTGCAACAGATCCATGTCCTTCCTGTGCTGGGAACTGTCATGACCAAAGGCTTAAGAAATTTCAAACAAAAGTCCTATTTTCCTAGTTGACAGCCTCCACATTTTACATGAACAGAAGATTACTCAAGAGTTATTTTTTTTAATGCATGGAGAAGTGATAAAAATGACTACTAAAATAGCAGTAGCAGTTTTCGTACACATACTAAATTGAAGTCTGACTTAATTCCTTGATCAAGTACTACAAACTCAAAGAGAAACAGGAATGAACGGAACATGACATCAGTTAAGCTTAACAGTGTGTACTTAAGCTATGTATTTAAAAAACTAACTTCTAGTAAGTTATCTTTACAAATAACAATTCAATTAAACAAAGTTGATAGATTTTTTTTTTTTACTATTACTGTCCTCTCTATCACAGAATTAACTTTAAAGAAATTTATCAAGAATTCATTGTCTGGAGATTGGCAGATAGGGAGACATTAGAGGCCTCCAATTCGGTGAAGACATCATTGCTTGGGAATACGAAAGTTTATACATGCCATAATAGAGTAACAAACCTAGAGCTTCTCAGAGTCATTCATGGATGAAAAGTAATAAACCATCTAATTACTTCAATCTGTGTTGCTGAATCTAGAAGGCTCAATTTCATTTCTACGACACAATCTGACAGATAGGGACTTATCCTGAGTCAGCAAGAAAAAGACATTTATTTACTGGTCACCCATGTGAAAGAATGTAAGCAGGTGAAGATGACAGTCAAGTTTTTTGGCTGAGTGGTCTGCTGTCAGACTCAATTTTTATGAGTGTCTGTAGAGCACCCTTTAGCTTTCTCTACAGCTTAGTAATGAAAAACTGAGTTTTACCAATGCCTGCACCATTAAAGACTCAACTGAGTTTCTGGTTTGGCTACTTATTCATAAATACCAATCAAACACGATGCAGAAGAAGAAAACCACAATGATATGTTTTAAAAATATAACTGGAGAGATACTTTCTTGAAAAATTACATATTAATCTTACTTAGTAACAATGTTTTACATAAATCCAACAGCCATTTCACTTCACAGGAGCAAAAGGTATGTTCCTAACATAAACCTGAATGTATATCAACCCACCTCACAAAAAACTACTCTCCCTAACCCAATTTGTCACTATTTACAGCCCTTTGGGACAGAGAAACAACAATTGGTTCAAACAGAAATCTCAGCCTTGGCAGTCTGACCCCTCCACTAAAGAACACAATAAAGAAAATAGCATCTGCCAAAATATACAGATGCATGCCTGAAAAAGACCCATAGGGCAAAACCTGCTCTAATTCTCCTTCTAGCTGGTGACATTTCATTAAGTAAGTTTGATCGACTCCTTCCTCTGATAATGTCTGAGAACTGACTCTGAACAAGTTTGTGAATTCTGGTACACTATCCCTCCAGTTCTGAAGTACAAAGTTATACCCACTGTCCCTGTGCAAGCATGAATGTTTACCAGTTTCCTTTAGGGAAATAGCAAAGTTGAAGTCTGAATTCAAAGTCCTTAAATACAAATTCAATAAAAATACTGAAAAAAACACTACAGAAAAATTTTCTACTTATTAACAAATTTAGTACTGCCTGCATACAACACTAAAAAAGAAACTCTCTCTTCCAAGGCCCTTATATTTCACCAATATGCAACAAAAATATCTTGCTGCAGGTTCCATAACAGAACGTCCTCTTCCACAATGTCTTGGAGGAGGGAAGAAACAATGGTAAAAATAGGAAAGCAGAGTAAAAAAAAAGGAATGAATGAGCAAGTCTTGGTGAAACCGTAAAGACACTTGGTCATAAAAGTGTCCTTTTAAACCGAAAAAAGGAAACAAAACACAAGGCACTTACTTAGCAAATAAACTGAACTGAAGGCAGAATATAGAACTTTACCATCAAACTGTCTCAGGAACCCAGTTTATTGTTTCAGTTATGTGTATTCACACATCCTCATGTCGAAGCTCTTCAGAACACACACTGTCTTCTCAATACATCACTAAACAGCAACCCAGTGACAGTTCATATGCTAGTTTTCCGTTGTTTGTGTCACAAGGCAAAACAGTATGTTTTAAGAAAACTTAATTACACCATTGACTGGCAATGCAATGAAGGCAGATTCTACTTTAATCATAAAAATACAGACTCCATCCTTTCAAAAAGAATAAACATTCTCCGTGTGCCAATCCTCTATGCTTATTAAAGCAACACAAAATACATGTATGTTCACAACACTTAACAATATTCAATGCAGTTACGGAAAAACTTCACAGAGCAGCTAATTTCTTAGGTGATGATGTCTATTGTAAAAACCTCTTTCTTGAAAAGATTTCATTTTCTATCCAGATATTTTATAAGTTAGGTCATTATATATTCTTTCTACTCTCTCGAGCTCAATATGATTGAATCTACTCTTTCTAATGATCAGGTAACTTCCATATTATGAAGATAACTTCATGATTATGAAGACTCCAATCTGAGTCTTTTCCACGAGGAACATTTCCCAGTGATTTTACTGAAGCAAAATGGAATGATAACATGCTTCAGACTGACCATATGCCTATTCATTTCGTGTGCAAGGGAAAAAAGAGGAAAAAATCCAATAATTTTCTTTTACTTTTAAAGCATACAAAAATATGAGTTTGTAAGGAATGCTATCATAGGAACACTTGTTTTTTCACACAAGAAGCTGGGTTTTTTTACAAATTGTTCATCCAATTCCTCTTGCTCTTCAAAGCTCTACATGACAACTAGAATGGTTTCTCTGTTCAGAGACCTGATTCTGCTTTGTAATGACAGGTACTCAAGAACAGTGATCACTGGAAAGGTGACCAAATCCTGTAAAAATCAGGTGAAGAACATACAAATTTTTAAGTCTTCAGAAAAAAATAAAATGGATTGCATTGCATGACTTGCATTGAGACTTTGCATAATTTTTAAGCAAATTCTCTCAGTAGGTCCTTTTAAGCATACACACCATCAAAAGAAGTTTATGTTCCTTTAACACAAACAACAGAACTAGATGTGCAGCAAGCTAATAATGAATTAAACTATGGAAATTTTCAACTCAGTGAAACACTAAATAAAAGCTGGTTAAGCAGGAAGTTAGTAGTACTGCCTTTCTATGAATCAACAAAAGCAGAAGAGTCTATTGCACACACAGCACAGCAAGCACAGTTTATTCAAGTGTGAACACACACTCCCTTCTACGTTCATTTTTCCTTCTGGGGTCATACTCACAACCAAAATGTGAGATCAGATTCTCACCTCTTTACAAAACAGGTATTTAGAGAAAGCACTGGAAAAAAATTTACTCATTTTTCTTAGTTACTGTAATACAACATGAAAATCAAAACACAATATTCTATCTTATGAGGGATTTCCACAAGGAAATCCACATGGAACAACAGTCTCATAATACATTACATCAAAAACTACATGTGATTCCCACCATACTTTTATTAAAGTGCAGATATCCTAAAATGCAACAAAAGTGTAAAGGAAGAAAAAGATTTTTTCCTTTTATACAATTTATAGCATGTTCTGATAGCAAAACTATCTTCAGCCAAACCAATAAGCCTTCTCTCTCTCTGAGAAGAACTGTATGTTCACGGCAAGGCACAATAAAATTCTAAGTACCGCAAAGATTTTCTGAACAGATGGTGTTCTTCTGCTGATCTATATGATGACAGCATTTGTAAGGTATTACAGTATTTCTTTCTACTTGTCTGCCATCTTATTCATGCCATGCCATTAAAAACAATTTTTTTTAAAAAAATTAAGAAAAAAAAAAAAGGAGAGGTTTCGGTTTCTCCTCCAACTAAAATCTTTCTGCGGTCAACATTGACTGTAAGTGCAACGGATTTACAGCCTGTACCAGCAGGTAAATAAACAGTCTGCTCAGCAGTGCAGAATTAAGTATCCGGNATTAAGTATCCGGCCAGAGACAGAAAGCCAGTACTTTACAAATGAGGCTGTTTGGTGCTGTCTGCCAGAGGCATCCGCATGCAGCTCCTTAACTGCTATTACTCATGAATCTCCTCAGGTACAGTGTTATCTTGACTCTAAGCAGCTCCATCTAGTTTGTTTACACATTAATCATGACAAATGCATTTTGGAAACTCTGATGTCCGAAGACTAAGTTAATGTAAGTCAAAGAGAAAAAAGAAAGTGTTAACCAATACTCACCTACATAGGCTTCATCATCCACTGGCAGGGGTACTGACATGCAGAGGTAGGTATCAGACTGTTAAAAGAAAAGAGAAGAGAAATTGCCTTTAAATTGGGAAAATTTATAATTTAAAGAATAGAAACAAAGTATAAAAATTCCCTACACTTTCTGAAGATGTATGTGGGAATACTGAACAAATGAATATACACAATAGGACAATCTAAAGAAATCATCACCTACTTTACTGAAATATTTGGGCAAAGATGCTGTATGGTTGGTTTACTACTATAAGAAATAAACTCATTGCCACAATTTATTTACCTGTAACAGAGATCAGGCTATAAGGTCATCAAAGTGGCTATTAGGTTGATAGGTACACTATTAACTATTTTAAACCTCTTTTTTCTTAAGCCTTTATTTTTTTTCCAACTTCTAAGACTGTTCAGGAAAGGAAATGTATCACCTACTGGAATTTCACTACAGCCACGAACTCAAAATCTGACAAGACTTTCATAAGGACATCTAAACAGATGAAGATAAAATTCCTGCTATGAATAACTTCAAACTTAATTTAAAAGAAGACACTGTGAATAGGTGTAAACAATTAAATGCAACTGAGAAGGAAGGACAGGTACAATGGTGCTAACAAAACGTGATTACACAGAGCAGTGATTTGCACAGATAAGAAACCATTTTTGGTGTCTTTGCTAGAAGATGGGAAGGATGAACAGAGGTTAACTGTTAAAATTGATGTGAATGCCTTTTTGTACTGTCGTTACATGCATTTTCACAGTGAACATACTAAAGCCTTCTAGAAATAGAAAAGGAAATATTCTATGTTTTCTATTTAACCTGGGTTCAGAAGATGATTTCTTTTCTTAAAAAAAAAAGCACAACCTAATCTAGGACCTTATACTCAAGCTTTGAAAGCCTATGGCAGCAATGCTTCACACTGCAGTAGAAATGAAACAGTTTCCAATGAATGTTCACATGTTGTACCTGTGCAAAAGAACGTACAACTAGGTATAGGTAGACCACTCCTAAGTCATGTCAGGAGTTGGTGCACCCGTAGAGCAACCCATAGAGCAACTGCAGTTATGAAATGTAAGACAAATCCTGGCCCTCCCAACCCTTCAACATGCCCAGCAACTCATTTAAAAAATGCAGGGTTTTTGGCAACCTTTCCCTCAGCCTTGACAACACAACACACAATGAAATTTTTTTTTAATAGGAATGTGAACTGACTGATCTCTTCATATGTGTTTCCTAGCTGTTCAACTGATGGTTCCTCAGGTAAAATCAGTAACACATAATTATAAATGTGCAAATGGATGAACTGAGAGCACTTTTCACTGTTTCTGATGGAGAAGTTTAATATTTTCCTGCAGACAAAGAAGATCTTTGTAGAAAGTAGAAACCATATTTCTGTTTTGCACTTGCTGAAATAACACCTCTTGCTTTAAATTACATGTTCCAGAGGGGTTTACCCCAATAACTTGAAAACCTTATTTTCTCTTCACTTCTTTTGAAAGTGCTATCTGCAACAATGAGTCATCAACTACTGCAGCACAACATACTGCTCTTTTCAAGCATCTGTAGCCCTTGAAAAGAGATGTAGACCTCTTAATGATATATATAATTCCCTGCAATGGCTTACTGCAAAAAGAAAAAAAAAATCATTTTTTATCTTGCTTAATGAAATTAGATGCGAAAATGACAGTGGAATCTCAATACTTTTATGTGAATCTTAAAAATGCTAATGCTAAGTTTAAAAATCTTAACTGTCTTCACTTTTTCTCACTTGGCTCAGTAGAATATAACCCACTTCATAACTTAAAGAGTATACCATCATAACTTGTTTATAGTAGCTTTAATGGTGTATTTTGAGAGTTAAAAATACTGGGTCAGAAGTACTACCACTTTTAAAGTGCTTTTTGGTCGTTTTCTGTCAGCTTGCCAAAGTTGCAGCACTGTACAGTTTAATGTAATTAGATTCACTGATGCATCATCCGAGATTTGGTGTAAACTGCAACTCCATGTTTTACTAGCACAGCTAGAAATATCTCACATTATAAAACTTCAACAATTCAGTTTATGAAACCATCATTTTACAAATGAAATTAATTAAATGGAAAGATTTTTCTCTCATTTGAAGTTATTTTTTTGTTGCCTACTTTTCTCTGAACATAGATAAGTATCTATAGAAGTTACCCTGATTTTTTGTTCATTTTATTTGAGTGATACTGTAGGGAAGGCTCTGTGTTCCTAGCTTATTAAAAGAAGAAAAAGTGGCAAAATCTGCAATTCTCTCACCTGCTTAGGTGTCACCCCAGGCATGCGAATGTCCAGTCCAAAATCTGACAGACCAAAAGAAATCACCGGCTGGTTGCTTTCAAGGCATTCACTGGAAAGAGATCTGGTAGTATCTTTATATCTTAAAAAGAAGGAAAAAAGATTTTTTTCAAAGTATTGATTTTTGTTATGTTTTTCTTAAAAGAAGGGTCTACAGAACCAGTAAAGAAGTTTGACAGTGCTGCCTAGTTCCAGGGGTGATCCGAAAATTTCACTCCTTCACGAGCCGAGGAAAACATCTTACTTAAGTAGTTCCTGATCTGAGCAATCAGATGACTAGTTTGGAAAATGTTAACTGAAAACGTAACCTATTATCTCATCTTAATAATTGTCTGAGGCGCATGGATGTACAGATAGAGAATTAGTTCACTACAATATGTCAAGTACTATTAATAACTCACAACAGTTTTGGAGGGTTTTTTTGAGACTATGTGCCTGATTTATAATTCTATACAGATTAAATTTAAATTGCACGCCAAGGGGCAACTTTTACTTCAAACACTATTGCATTTATTGCAACTTCTATGCTACTACAAGCATAGAAGTTGCAATAAATGCAATAGTAGCGAAGTAGAACAGTAAACTTTGCAACATCAAACGAATATCATATTCTGTACTGAATGCAACATATAAACTAATTGTAAAAGTAATCTAGATCACTGTAAAGAAATGAATGATAAGACATCAGAAACATTGATGCAACACTGATACAAGTTTTGACTATGTATATTCATGTATACAGAAGTGACAAGGTACCTAACCTCAATAACAGTAAAATCCTTTTTTCAGGAGCTAAGAGGCTACTTCACTTGTCCGCACTACAATAAAGTTTACCTATTAAATTTTGAATTCAAACCACCCCTAAATTTCTCAGGACTGTTCAGCATAGTTGATGTTTTCTTGTTAAAACATCATATTATCCTGCAAGCTAACTCCAGCATCTGAAATAGATTTACTCCCTGTGTAGCCTCAAATACAGCTGTAACTAAACAAGTTTTATTAATTGCCATTTTATGATTCTAAACTCACCTTTAATGAGCAACCCTATGGATAAAACATGAGTTACTGTCTTCAGTATGACAAGAGTGCCATTTCAAAGTGCAGAAAGAAAATTCAGAGCAATGATCAAAACCAAATACCATACCAAAACAAATACCATAACACATTTTTATCTAGGACATGCTTTTTCATACTTTTGTAATATTGCGACTGCATACATTCAACACACAATATTTTCCTGTATAACCCACCTCTTGAGGACTGAAAGTGGGCTTCTGAAACCCAAACAGAAGTTTTGAAACAGAAGAAGCAGTATTAGCAGGTTGTTAATGAAGCCAGCCATGTCCACCCTGCTGTTTCTAGCCTGATTAAGTGAGCAGAAAAAGGGCAGTGCAGTTCTATCAGCTGTGATCCTGACAATTAGGTGGCAGCAGCAGCAGTATCATTTCACTACTTCATTATTATGTGCTCTGCGGGCATCCTCCAGCTTCTGACAGACCATCTGTCTTGGAAGGCGATGCACTGTAAATCAGGAAGGTGGACGATACTATGTTGTCTTTATTATTAGCTATAAAAAGCTGTTGAAGATTCTTCCCTTGCAGATAGATGACACTGTACTTCTGTTCACTTAAGGAGCTGAAAAGGAGTAGCACTCCTGATGCTTTCTGCACAGGTTGTGCAGTTAAATCTGCACGTTACTTATAAATCCACAGTGCTGGAGACTTCAAGTGGCATCACAGAAACCAGCATCAGTCATCCTTCAGAACCTGTAAAAATAGAAGGAGCTTAAGGATGACTAACACATTAAAGCATTAGTTCTCAGCAAACCCCTGTTGAGGCATTTTAATACATTAGTAAGTTCTTTCATAAGCATTAGCCCAACCCAGTAAAGATTGCATTGATTCTGTTGATTCCTCCTTTTCCTGCTCTTCCCTGCATACAGCATCAGAAACAGACACATTTCATTTGGATATACAAAATGTACTCTCAAACATATTTTACATGATGGGAAGAAACATAAAAACCTGCCCAATATGTAAAATGCAAAGTATGGAGTATTTCACATATGCAAACACCAGTATAATGTCTTCTACAAGAAGGGAAAAAGAAAAAAGCCAATACTGACGTAGCAAGGATCAAGGTTTGCAAATTTTATTAACTATCACCAAATGTTTCTGCACGTATTGCAGACTGGGAGAATATTTCACTTTTAATTCAACCTGTAATAAATCATTATGTCATTAAGGTATCTGTTTCTTATGTACTTTAGCTACTTTTTATATCCATTTCAGGAAACATACTTAAAAATTATTTTTGGAAATACAGTAACCAGAACTGTTGACATCAGACTACCTTACATTAGTTGAGTAGCTTTCTATCCCTTCATACACTGAGGGTATGTCAGCATAAACCATTAGACTCCCTCCTGTTTAACTTCAACTGTTCTTACTTCCCCATTTTAGTTGGCACGGTATTTAATTCCAAAATTTTAGCATTCTTTAATAATCATGCTAGGAAATCACACCATGTTTTACTGAAGACATATACATCAGTATACTTTTATTTTTTGAGAATTCCAATTTTGGCAGAAGGAAAGTTTCCAGTTATAATCAAAACCTTTTAACTGTATTATGCAATAATTCTTCTAAATTAGCGTTAAGTGGAATATTCTAGATTAGTATAAATATTAATAAGAAAAAAACCACCCAAATTAAAACATCTTCCAGCCCCTGGAAGACATAGTCAAAATACTTTTCTAAGGATAAAATAGAAAACAATGATTCTGGCATGATACCAATGAAAATCCATGTATTTCATAAAAAAACACTCCCTTTTCAGGGCACATGTAGCAAAAAGGCTTCTTATAAATCAAAAGTGCTTAAGCATAAACTGAGAAGCCATATTGGCTACACAGTCACTGCCTGTTGTCAAGCAGCTATACTAGACTTGCATTGAAGTATTTGCAAGATGTGATTACATTAATCAAAACTAAACTTGAAAAATTTTATTCACTGAGGGATGGCATAAAAGATTTAGTCACAACTAAAAATGAACACATATTACTATTCAGCTTGCCAAAAATACGCCAAGGCTGTAGAAAACCATTCATGCAAGTAATGATACAACCTTAATTACTTTTTTAATGTAAATTTTCATGTTGCCACTTCTGTGGTCTAAATTGTTTTCACTCGTGAACTATACGAATCTGCAACACATATAAAGGACTGTGCTGTGATGAAGACCAAATATCATTTTAAAACAAACAAACAAAGTGACAAGTGTGACATGCTGATAACGCTTCACATAAGGCAACTACAATATAAGGCTTCACTACTTTCACTCTTTAAGGAGTAACTACACAACAGTGACTGTTCAGTGTCTTTGTAAACCACCTGACCAGATGTTCTACTACCTTTCTTTAGTTGTACTACCCAAGAAATTGTGTCTTTTTTTCCCATACCATAGCGCAAATACATTTGACAAGCAGGAAATCTGAAGAACAGGGGCAGGAAGAATAGAATGAGTTGTAATATATACAGAACTACAACATTCAAATTTTTTTTTAATATGAAAAGATATTTTCCAATAACTAAAAGTAAGAACACATGCTTAGTTTATGCCGGCTTCACTAAGTCTGTTACCTCAAGTCTGTTAGAAGTATCTACATGGTATACAATCCAATAAAGGAGATGCATTTAATATAAAAGACATAAAGGAAAGGAACTGAGAAACCAGATCAATAGTCCCTCCTCATCTGAAATACAAGGGCTTCTTTATAGCAGCTTTCAGTTCTCACTACAAGTTAAGCATAGTGATAACAAAAATCATCAGAACACATCTGAACATTAAGAGAATATGTGACGATTCATGTCTTTCAGAATGCTGACCACAGGAGGTGGGGATAAATCAATAATCTGAAATAGTTTAAAAAAGCAAAGAAATTAAAGCTGTAGTGAGATAAATACATATCTGTATATTCTTCTTAAAAATGGTTCAATTTCATCCCCAAGCGCTTTTTAAGGTTTATCAGCTGGATGAATATGAAATACGAAGTTTAATGTACCCAGTACTTCAGATTAGATCCCTGCACAATGAAATTTTACATTTGGAAGGAAAGGAGAGGAAAAAGAAAAAAAAGGCAGCACTATCCTGAAGTTATTCCAATGTAATTTTAGGTATGATGCAATACAGAAAAATACAAGATGAGGGGAAAAAAGTGAGGATGAGAGATTCAAAACTAAGATTACATAATTACTTAGGTTCATTATGTGGACATCTAGATACCACTGTTATGCTTTCAATTTGGGGTAAGAGATCCCAAGGGAACAGAAGTAGTAAAGTAAAAAGACATAATTAATGACAAAGACTTCAGTGAGAGAAAGGGAGATGAAAATTAGATTAGGCAATGCAAGCATGTTATTTTATCCCACATGCTCCACCCAAAGAAAGCAAAAAACAAGTGAGTAAAGAAAAACAAAAACAACCAAAAGTAACTAGCACAAAGACTGAACGGAGGCAGGGGAGGAAAGGCAGGAAAGAAGATGGAATTCAAAATAGAATGCAAAACAGAGTCACAATACATCAATGTGACACTATACAAATTAGAAGTGTCTTTTAAAAGAATAGCAATCAATTTCCAAAAATCAGCTACATAAAAAGAAAGCTCTGTATTAACCACAAGTTTATAAAGCACACTACAGTATTTTCTTATTTTCTGTTTAGTGACTAGAACATTTCATACACAGTACCAAGAGAACAAGCCAGAAGCAGAAACCACACCCTAAACCACCACCACCTTCAAAGAAAAGGGAAATTAGAAGATGATCAAATTCATGGGGATTAATATCCAAGTCTATCACAGATGGTAATGTCTCATACTTGAACCTCTGTTTTTGTTTCTTATGCACTGAAGTCATGGAAATAAGCAAGGATTCCCTGTGTTCTGTCTTCAGCTAGAGCCAAGTTCACATTTTGTCTTAGGCAAAATTTTAAGCTTAGACAACTACTGGGTATACAAACAATAGCCAGTTCAACAAATGAACTGCAGCTAGGCCTCCAATTTGGAACACTTTGCTTCTAATAACACAGGATAATCAATATGATGAACACAGGATGATCAATAGGATGATCAATATGATCAGCTTAGGGATTAATTAATGCACTAAATGCAGACACCTAGGACACAGATTCATAGAAAAACACATTTGGCAAGAAGCCATCAAATTAGACAACCTCTTCATCCTCAACATTAATAAAAAATATCTCATAAAACGTTTCTAGGGGTTGGGAGGAGATGTATAATGCAGATGACACCAGACTTGGTCAAGTGACTGATACACCAGAGCATTGTGCTGCTATCCAGAAGGAACTTGACAGGCAGGAGAAATGTCCTTATCTTGACCCATGAGCCTCTCATTGTATTTTCTCTCCCCTGTTCAGCTTAGTGGGAGTGACAGAGTGTTTTTGGATGGGTGTCTGTTGCTTAGACAAGGCCAACCCACCAGAAGGACTAATGGTACCTTTGGCTGCATGAGCCAAAGCACGACCAGGAGGTCACAGAGAGGATCCTTCCCCTCTACTTGGTGCTAGTGAAGCCACACATGGAGTGCTGTGTCCAGTGCTGGGCTCCCCAGTGTGAGAGAGACATGAACATACTGGAGAGAGTCCAAGCAAGCATCAGGAATATGCTGAAGACACTGGAGTATCTCTCCTACCAGGACAGGCTTGAGAGAGCTGGGACTGTTCAGCCCTGAGACGAGAAGGCTCAGGGAGATCTCATCAAGGTATAGAAATACATGAAGGGAGGGTGCAAAGAGGATGAAGCCAGTTGCAAACTTATTAAACATCTTTATCAGTGATCTGGGCCAGGGGATCAAGTGCCCCCTAAGTCAGTTCACAGATGACACCAAGCTGGGTGGAAGTGTTGACCTGGAGGGCAGGAACGGTCTGGACAAGCTGAATCAATCGGCTGAGGTCAGTTGGACGAGGTTCAACAAGAGCAAGTGCTGGGTCCTGCCCCTGAGTCACAACAACCCTCTGCAGTGCAAAACTGCCCCAGGGAAAAGAACCTCCAATCATCCATTGTAATTGTCGGCTGCCTTGTATTTTCCTTCTCTTGCTCTGCATTTCTTCAGGAAGATGATGTCCTCCCCCCTGCCCACCTCAGCAGTGTAATAATTTTTCATCAGATCAACTGGTCAATGTGCCAGCAGGCAACTGCTGGCCTTCAATCACAATAGAAAAGGTGTGAGCATACAGCTGGGGCCGTAAAGGATCCCCTTGCTTGGGCAGCAACCCATACTGGATTTGGTGTAGTATCAAACATACTTTTTTATAAATGAAAATGGTAACTTTTCAAATACAGCTTGCCTCCTGGTTTAATTTTTATTGTGCAAACTCCTATCTTCTGCTACCAAAAAAAATTCAGACATGAATACCGAAGGAATAATAAAAAAAGAGAAATATGATTGCTCCTAATGTTGTTTTTATGAACCTTTTCCAAAATTTGTTCTGTTGAGATTAAGTATGATGCCAATTTTTAAAAGAAATATTTCATAAATAAACCTATTGCCCAGTCCATCACAGGAAGAACAATATTAATACATTAAATAAAGGACTGTGATTTGAATATTCTTGTATGCATTACTGCAGTGAAATTGGATTCATTCTAACAGGAGTTACTCTTTGAATGTTTTCCAAATATATTGAAATCAGACAATGTGTATTTCTTTCCCGTTTTAATTAGACGTATAAAATGGTAATTAAAATTTAGCTCTTGTTAAAAGGTTTATTTATAAGGGCAACACAAACTATTAAAAAAAGTTCAATACCTGAATCTAATCATATTTTTGAGAGATTCTGATGACCTGTAAAGCATTTTTATGGGTTTCCTACTGGGAAAGTAAGTTGTTCTTACTATCTTAGGATAGACTATCTGTACCAAGAAAAATAATAAAGCAAAATCCTTCAAATGCTCTGTCAATTCAGTAAGTATGGTAAGTTTTACTCACTAGACAGATTTTTTTTTTTTTTAAATTATTTGAAGTTTTATACAGCAAAGAAATGGAGGATGAAGAACTGTCATTTACATGTTTCCCTTTTGGAGACCAACATGTTCACAACACAACTTGCAGTTTCCTAACTGCTATTAAGAGAGAAAATCATAAACCCATAAGCAAACCCTATTCATTAAACAATAAAGGAAGCATTCAGTTGTATTTAGTAGGCAACTCAAACAGCAATAGTAGTTATGGAAATCACAAACAAAAGGATGCAAGGAAACAGATTATTATGTATGTTCAAGCAAAGAAAAAACAAGGACATTATTTCTAGGGGGACTGAGCAAAAATTTATAGAATATATAGAAACTAAAACCAGCCTCAGGAAATGCATGAGAAAACATAGAAGAACCAAGGAAGCATAAAAACCCACAACTGAAGGTGTCAGAATTGTTGTCACCAACCTCTGCACACAGTTGTCACCCTCAGCATCTCCAAGATTAGGACAAAAGGGACAAATTTAAAAGTTTAAGCACACTTGATTTTGTCAGATAAACTTCTAGAATTGTTAATTTTTAACAACATGTGAGAACTCAGTGGAAACAGAAGAAAATGTGTAAGAAAAAAAAGATGCAGAAGAGATTTAACTACTATTTCACAGTGTGATTTTAGTGAGCAACCTTTGCCTAAGACTTGGTATTTTACAACAAGCAAAGCTGTCCTAGGACTACCTTCTCAGTCACATTTTTCTCCCTTTCCAAAAGTAGATAAAACAAATGCCACTCCTCAACACAATGCACACTCAGGTATGAGACAAAGAAATACCTGAAAAAGAAGAAATTTTAATACTACATAATCTAGAGACACTTGCCAGTGTTTTTCAGAACAAAATAAAATTCATGTTCCTGGAAATTCTGGAAACTTTCATCAATTTGTGAATTCTAAGCTAAGATTTTTCAAAACATGATATACAGTTCAAGGTAAGATTTTTTACTCATTTTCTCCATCACCATACCATCAACTATTTGGTATAAACTTGTTTACAAACAAGGAATTGTTCCTGGTTTGATGGAACAGAAATATGTAAGCAAACAACCAAAAAAATTTCTTTCCTGTTGCTGTTGCAGCCGGGACGGAGAGCAGTAAAGACACGGAGACAGGAATGTAGACAGTAGAATAGAATAGAATTCTTTAATTAACAATGGACGGGTTTTTATGCGTTTGGTTCTTTTAGTGCTTACCTGAATGGCAAGAGGTTATTGGACCTCTAGCTAACTGCCTACCAGAGTGATTGGTCAATTCTCACATCATCCATTTCCCTAGTCAGTATCATAACAATTCTCATTATATTTTGCAGGCGCAAGACAGTTGTTTGCAGGTGCGAGACAGCAAAGTTGGTTTACAGAAACCTTATCATTGTTTTTAATAGTTTTGCATGACAAAGACAAAGCTCTCACGAACTGCGAACTGCGGCTGAGAGCTGAAAGCTTCTCCGCTAAAGCTTTTTAGCATCCATACCTTCCTGTTCATATTAATACAATTGTGCTTGCATTAGTAAAACATAAGGAGACTTCAAGCAGAAATTCACTTTTACAACCTGAAACACTCCCCTTCTTCTCTTGGGAGTCACAGACATTTTTCAGAGTCTGAAGACAGGACAGCGTGTGTTGGTTCTCCCACTCTGCATTCTAATAGCATTTGAAAAGCATTTTATTCACAAGAAATCACCTTCTAATGCTTCTGCTTTGACCAGGTATCAAAACAGGCAAAATTCTCTTGTCAGGAAAGATCAACACTTTTTATAGAAAGACAACATCTTAGCAAACTGCTAATTTCATATAATGAAAAAATGAACAAGCTGGATGGCACTAATTACTTGCTCAAAAGGGAAAACACATAAGATGCCTCTGCTTTCATTTAATATCCACATCACTATCAGTAGCACAATGTAGTAAGAATAAAAGTTCACTGACATGCCCTTTGTTTTCCCTTTGTTATGCAAAAATGGAAAATATTAAAGGTAGAATGTTTTATAGAGTTAGAACTAGCCTCCAAGGATAAAGCACATGAGAGATTATTTCAAGTACTTCAATTATGCGTTACATATGAATTATGAATTAAATTCATTTCATGTTCCTTCGCTAAGGAGGACATTGAATTGGGGTAGGCTCAGCTGCAGAGAGATACCAGAAGCTGTCCCAGTGTCAGAGAGAGCCAGTTCCAGTCAGCTCCAAGACGGACCTGCTGCTGCCCAAAGGTGAGCCTCCTCAGCCATGCTGGTGATGCCTCTGCTACAAGGTATTTAGGAAAGGGTAAAGAACACTGCACAGCAGCTGAGAGGGGTGAGAATAACTGAGAGAAACAACCCTGCAAAGCCATTGAGGAAGGAAGGGAAGGAGGTGCTCCAGGCACCAGAGATCCAGCTGCAGCCCACAGAGCCCATGCCAGAGCAGGCAGATGTACCCTGAAGGAAGCTGCAGTTCCCAAAAAATCCATCCTGGAGAAGGCTCCTGGCAGGAGCTGCAGCCCATGGAGGATCTACACTAGAGCAGTCTGCTCCCAAAGAACCAAACCTATGAAGAGGACCCATTTTGGAATAGCTCATGGAGGACTGTCTTCCACAGAAGAGACCCCACTTTGGAGCAGGAAGAAAGCACTATGAACTGACTGCAATTCCCACTCCCCACCCCCCTGAACAGCTCAGGTGGACAAGACAAAAGAGTTGAGAGTGAAGTTGAGCCTGAGGGAAGCTCGTTGTAAATGTGTTCTTACTTCTCAGTATCCTACTCTGTTTAATTGACAAGAAATAAAAAAATAGAATATTCTGAGCTGGAAAGGGACCCACAAGGATTACTGAGTCCAACTCCTAGCCATGCACAGTACAGCCCTAAGAGTCACACCATGGGCCTGAGAGCATTATCCAAAGGCTTCTTGAACCTCCCACTGCAGGGACAGGCTAGGCTTTTTTGTCATCTTNAGGTTTTTTTGTCAGATTACTGAGTTGCAACGGGTCTCAAAGGTACTAGATGAAGCTAAGCACTGGGAAAAAAAAAAAGAAAGAAACAGCAGTGTGTAGCTAGGAGTCAGGACAGCAGCAGGGGCAGGAACACTGCTAGTGCTAGCAAGCTTCCAGCTCCCCTTGGCCATGCAGTTGTAATGCACCTTTATGCCTGTTATTCTGCAAATGGTGATTCCTGGTTCAGTATTAACATTCTTATGAGAATGCTGGAGTGATTAGCTCCACAGTTTCTGTTTGTTCAGTAGGATGCTCGAATGACCTGTCAATCCAAATACCATTCAGGACAACACCCCCCAAATCCAGACACCGCCCCCTGCAAAAACCCATCTCAATAAGTCTTATCTAAATAACAAATGTATGGCTACTAGAAAGAAAAATAAGAAAAACGAAGAACTTTTTTTTAACCCCTTGAATTGTATGTCTCTTCTAAGTAATTCCAGGTAAAAATCTGAAACATCTTCCTGTATATCCAGTCTAGGCCATGTAGTTAAATTGAGATTTACAGCATTATAGCTTCATAAAAGTTACGAGCAATTTCAATTAATGAAAATAAATCAACAGAAGTTTGTTACAGTTCATTACAAAAGTAATGTTGTAGATCTTTCCTTGCTCTAAATGGCACAGATAACAACACCTCTCAATCGAGGAAAAAAGATAATGAGGAGAGTGGAAGATGAAATGCAAGTCAACCAATTCCATTCAGTATTCGTTAAAAACTGAGCAACATAAGATCCATGCTAAAAGCAGATATATGAATCCTCAACTATTACAGACCTTTTTATGACTCACTTTTTACTAGTTAAATGCATTGTTTTCAAAACTAGCATCCATAAAAGTAAAAGAAAGAATTCTGTAATCATCAAAATAATGCCAGAAATCCAGCACCTCTAGAAATACAGATTTTCACTATCACAAAATACAACAAAGCTAATACTAAGGTAACTGAACACAATAAAACAGAACCGTATTTCAGCAGAACAAGTCTTAACATTACATGGAATTTTTAAAAAGTATAAAGGTAAGTACAACACAATTGCCTGTGATTATACTAGCACTAGGTTTTTCTATGAAGTGCCTAAATATAGGTGGAGTACAGTAATAGTAATTTTAGGACATAAATGGATAATCATGTAGAAGCCCACGTTTCTTTGCTAGAAGGCACCATTACACATGGGAAATCAGGAGTTTACAGGAGAAAATGGAAGAAAAATTAAGCACACTGTAAAGGAAGAATAAGGGCAAGAAAACCAGAAATGAAAACCGATGCAAGAAAGAAATGCTGAGAACATACTATGCTCCATTGCTATGTACAAAACGTCCAGTCCCATAGAAGAAGTCAGGAGAACGGACCCCACACTGGAGCAGGTGAATGTGCTCTAAAGGAAGCGTCAGCCTATGGGGACTCGACACCAGAGCCGGCTCCTGGCAGGTGCTGTGGCCTGTAGACAGGTACCCATTGTGACAGATGCATGTGTCCCCTTAGCCAAACAGTACAGGTTCCAGAGAAGATAAAGATCTGAGCCATTAATGGGCCAAGAACTCCAGTTTTATCTGTTCTCTGAAAACCCACAAAGGGGCAGAGTGACCCAGTGAGCATCCATGCTCATGTGCTTGGAACACCAATCATGTGATTAAAAAATGAATAGCAAGTGGCTTTTCCAAGGATCATTTGTCAAGGTACAAAGGAAGTTATAGGCACANATCCAAAGGCTTCTTGAACCTCCCACTGCAGGGACAGGCTAGGTTTTTTTGTCAGATTACTGAGTTGCAACGGTTCTCAAAGGTACTAGATGAAGCTAAGCACTGGGAAAAAAAAAAAGAAAGAAACAGCAGTGTGTAGCTAGGAGTCAGGACAGCAGCAGGGGCAGGAACACTGCTAGTGCTAGCAAGCTTCCAGCTCCCCTTGGCCATGCAGTTGTAATGCACCTTTATGCCTGTTATTCTGCAAATGGTGATTCCTGGTTCAGTATTAACATTCTTATGAGAATGCTGGAGTGATTAGCTCCACAGTTTCTGTTTGTTCAGTAGGATGCTCGAATGACCTGTCAATCCAAATACCATTCAGGACAACACCCCCCAAATCCAGACACCGCCCCCTGCAAAAACCCATCTCAATAAGTCTTATCTAAATAACAAATGTATGGCTACTAGAAAGAAAAATAAGAAAAACGAAGAACTTTTTTTTAACCCCTTGAATTGTATGTCTCTTCTAAGTAATTCCAGGTAAAAATCTGAAACATCTTNCACTATCACAAAATACAACAAAGCTAATACTAAGGTAACTGAACACAATAAAACAGAACCGTATTTCAGCAGAACAAGTCTTAACATTACATGGAATTTTTAAAAAGTATAAAGGTAAGTACAACACAATTGCCTGTGATTATACTAGCACTAGGTTTTTCTATGAAGTGCCTAAATATAGGTGGAGTACAGTAATAGTAATTTTAGGACATAAATGGATAATCATGTAGAAGCCCACGTTTCTTTGCTAGAAGGCACCATTACACATGGGAAATCAGGAGTTTACAGGAGAAAATGGAAGAAAAATTAAGCACACTGTAAAGGAAGAATAAGGGCAAGAAAACCAGAAATGAAAACCGATGCAAGAAAGAAATGCTGAGAACATACTATGCTCCATTGCTATGTACAAAACGTCCAGTCCCATAGAAGAAGTCAGGAGAACGGACCCCACACTGGAGCAGGTGAATGTGCTCTAAAGGAAGCGTCAGCCTATGGGGACTCGACACCAGAGCCGGCTCCTGGCAGGTGCTGTGGCCTGTAGACAGGTACCCATTGTGACAGATGCATGTGTCCCCTTAGCCAAACAGTACAGGTTCCAGAGAAGATAAAGATCTGAGCCATTAATGGGCCAAGAACTCCAGTTTTATCTGTTCTCTGAAAACCCACAAAGGGGCAGAGTGACCCAGTGAGCATCCATGCTCATGTGCTTGGAACACCAATCATGTGATTAAAAAATGAATAGCAAGTGGCTTTTCCAAGGATCATTTGTCAAGGTACAAAGGAAGTTATAGGCACAAGGAGTCTCATGCACACTTTTCCCATTGTATACAATCAAACCACATTTTTCCATAAAGATGACAGCCTAAGTGAGCCTTCTTTGAGCTCTCCCTGCCAGGCAGTGTGGCTGCGTGGCAGTGAGAGCTCCACCCCTGGAGCTAGGTGGCCTCTTGAGGTTGCTTCTTGAAGCAGAGAGACCATTTTACCAAAGGCAGGTCTTTGTTAAGTGACTGATATAGCATGCAGCCTTAGTAGAATGGTAACTTTGATTTGTGCCTGGTAATTTTGAATCATTGTTCCAATGACTAGGCCACACAGTAATAGAATAAACTTGGGCACCAAACTGTAAGTCACAGTTTTACAACATCTTATTAATAACACTTTTGCTAAAATCCTTTGACAGTGGTTCATTAAGTGATCGAAATCACCAATTCATGACACCAATTAGGAGCAGTGGCCCTGCAGGGGGCTCACACTGGAGAAGTCTCATCTGAAAAGACTTTATCCTAAGGAGAGGACTCACATTTTATCAGTTCTTAAAGGATTGTATCCCACAGGATATCCCACAGGATATCATATCCTTCTTCCCATCAGGAGGTGTTCAGTCACCCGTGGGAAGCAGGGCTCCTTCACAGGTAGTGGTTTCTTGGGAAGACAAATGTCACCTCTGCAAATATCCCTGCAGTCTTCCTTTATGTGGTATGGGATATCTTTTTGGTCAGTTAGCATCAGCTGTCCTGACCGTGTCCCCTCCCAGCCTTCTCACTGGTACAGTGGTGTTAGAAGGATGGAGGGCCTTGGCCACTGCTCAGCAACATCTAAAACATCCATGTGTTTTCAGTGCTGATATGCTTACAAATCAAAAGCATAAGTCCATATAAAGCTACTTGGAAGAAAACGTATTTTATCCAAGCCAAAATCATTAGAAACTACCTCCAGAAACCCACACCCCATCCCCAGTTCCATACTGTTCATACCATGCTCGGGTCCCATGTTATCCAATATATCTTCATTGTGCTCCCCACCTGCACACCACCTCCTGTCTTCTGATGTATATACAGATCCTTCATGTATGGACCACCCTCGTAAAATGCCCACAAATGTTCACTGAGTTCATTCAGTCCATGACTTGGGGCTCATCTCTTCTGATGATCGCTCAGAACAGAGAGGTGGTGTGTTGTGGGGAGTTACTAGGCATCAAAGCCAGCTCAGGTGACAGCTGCACTTGTGCTGCCTTGTGTGAGGCTAGTTTGCCCCTGGTTCAGGTAGGTCCTTTTACAGGAATTGCTTTAACATAAAAAGCAAATCATGAGTTACAACAAATTAAAGGTGTTTCCATTCAGTCTCCAACCCTCATCCCTTTGGGCCAGGCTGTAGGATCTAACACGGCAATGGACTCCTCCCCTTGTCCCTGCTCCCATGCAAGGTCTCTCCTGTGGGATACAATCCTTTAAGAACTGATAAAATGTGAGTCCTCTCCTTAGGATAAAGTCTTTTCAGATGAGACTTCTCCAGTGTGAGCCCCCTGCAGGGCCACTGCTCCTAATTGGTGTCATGAATTGGTGATTTCGATCACTTAATGAACCACTGTCAAAGGATTTTAGCAAAAGTGTTATTAATAAGATGTTGTAAAACTGTGACTTACAGTTTGGTGCCCAAGTTTATTCTATTACTGTGTGGCCTAGTCATTGGAACAATGATTCAAAATTACCAGGCACAAATCAAAGTTACCATTCTACTAAGGCTGCATGCTATATCAGTCACTTAACAAAGACCTGCCTTTGGTAAAATGGTCTCTCTGCTTCAAGAAGCAACCTCAAGAGGCCACCTAGCTCCAGGGGTGGAGCTCTCACTGCCACGCAGCCACACTGCCTGGCAGGGAGAGCTCAAAGAAGGCTCACTTAGGCTGTCATCTTTATGGAAAAATGTGGTTTGATTGTATACAATGGGAAAAGTGTGCATGAGACTCCTTGTGCCTATAACTTCCTTTGTACCTTGACAAATGATCCTTGGAAAAGCCTTATTTTGCTTTGCTTGTGCACGCAGCTTTTGCTGTCCCTGTCTTTATCTCAACCCATGAGCTTTCTCATTTCCTTGTGACTGTCTTGCCCAACCCACTGGGGGCCAGTGAAAGAGGATCTATGTGGTGCTGACATGGCCACCAGCTTTAAACCACAACTAGTTTTGTTTATTTGCTATCTCCATAACACAAAACAAGCCAAAAGAGAAATAAGCATGAAGGGGAAAACAAATAACCATCATTAGTGTCTAAACTACTGTGAACATGTTTCCTGCTCTCTACAACCTCCAGCCCAGCCTCCTGATAAGATTTCCCTGTAGAAATGTGTTCTTGGAGTATGAAGGAGGATTCTCAACCTTGTTCATTTCCAGAGTAAAGTGAACCAAGTGTTCTTCCCTTGAAAATGCTATTCAGCTACAGACCACTAGGACTGGAAAGATGATACATGAAAAATAGTAGGATACCCATCCCAACATCTAAATTTTAGATGCAATCCCCAAATAAATTCTTTTACTGTGAAAAATATAATACTTGTAGAATAAAGGTATATGAAATTAGAACTACGCAAGATTGGGCAAGACAGCTTATTCCTTCTAGATACTGGAATTAAAAAAAAAAAATTTAAATTGTACTTATATAGAAATACTTTTTTTCAAAACATAGGTGATTCAAATGATGTTTAACCCCCTTTTCAATAAACTGCAGGGGCAGAAAAATCTTTAAATCCAAGACTTTTCAGTAATTCTATTGTCTATTTTGTCTCATGCAACATCATTGTTTGACTTACAAGGAAGAACATCTTTACTTCACATTTCTTTTACTTCCCTTAATTGTTCAGTCAAAAGTATGTATGAGAGACAGGAAAATGTATGTAAAATCTACAGTACCTTCTCCCTCAGCATAACAAAAACTATTAAAGTGACAAAACTGTTTAAGCAATTCGTTTTCACACACTTGTGAGATCAATGGCAACTGCAATTTTAAAAGGTTACTGACATACTGGTTATTCCTGTTTCTCAGTAACCCTGAGCTTTATTCATTCTGAAAATCTTGCCTGGCATTTAAATTTAAAAAAAAAAAAAAAAAAAAAAAAAAAAAAAAAAAAAAANAAAAAGAGAGAGAGAGCGAGAGAAAAAATTGTCAACAGCCATGAGCCATATACTTTTTTCTCTCTCCCAGAGCTATGAGTCATACACATTTTCTCTCTCCCAGAGCATGTTCAGTAATTTCAAAAATTTCAAGTTATCTTAATTTTAGATCGCCTTAGCTAAAGAAAATACATTACTGTCAGCATTACTTACAGCACAGTTTAAAAGCATACCTATCCTTGAATGAAATGAAGAGAAATCAGATACCTTTGAACACAAAAGGAGAAAGAGAGGCTACTACTGGAGGAAATCTTTCATGCTACATGAGGAGGTCCTTAGAAGAGCCAAAAATTAAAGACTTTAAATACTTTGCCTTTTAAAGATCTGACAACTATTAGACAGAACTGTGGAAGATTTTGGCAAGAAAGTACTCCAAACTTTAAAATAGTACTAGTTTCCTTATAGTAAAAATAAAGAAAAAAATTTTATGACAAATCTGTTGACAGCCACACATTCATTCATTTAAATTATGGACCATCAAAAATTATGAACAGTTTCAAATCTTAATGCATAAATGTCAAGAAACAAGATCTTGTTGTGTGACAGACAACTGCACATAGACAACCTTTCAGAGTAGAGAACTGCAGCAAATGGGAAGAACAAAACCACATCACACACACAGAGGACTGTGCATTCTTGTTCAACAATGTTAAAAACTAACTAGATTTCACATACTTACAATTCAGTTTTTATATACACACACACACACAAAAGTTCATTCCACAAATAAAAGCAATGAAACAAGAAGAAAGTTTCAAGAAAGTTTTTAGAAGTTTTGCTGTAAAAAAAAGTTCCTCAGAACCGGGTAGAACCAGATTTCATGTCAGCTTGATCTGGTTTCAATGTTTATAATATAATTTAAAGCCACATAAAAAACACGCATCTTGTATGGGGCTGCAAGATCAGGTCAGAAGGATTCGGAAGATCATCTGTTCTCATTCTTAGCAGACCAGTACACTTCACCCACATCTTTTCAGGCAGGGAGCTCCTACATCTTAGTTGGGATACAACATTATATATTTATATATATACATTCACACACACACACACACACACACACATATATATACACACAGTTTATTTGCCATTTTTACAATTATTTGTGTCTGGTAAGGATCTTTTGGGGTTTTTAATAGAATCTTGCACAGAATGGATGAGAATCATAACACAGGAAGCAATGTCTTTGCTTGATACTGATTTATTACTGTTTTCCACAAAACTCTGACAGATGTGGGTATAAGATGAATCATCATACTGCCCTTCCTATACTACTCTACAAAATCCTCAAGCTCTATGTTTTCTGACTCCTGCATAATGGCCATGATTTCAGGTTGAGGAAGAATCTTAAGACTTAGCTTGTACTTAGCTAATTTGTTGAAATTAATTCAGCTGAAAAGAATTTCTGCAATACATAGTTCGAACAGAACCTAAGATGTCTGGTTTAATGATTTCTGAGCCTGCGTATCAGAAAGTAAAAAATTTAAGCTCTGCATTTTACTAGAGAGGTTGCCTTGCTGAGATCTGCAGACATCTAGCAAGAGAAACTGGCACATGCTAGAACCCAATCTGGATTTTTCCATTTTTGATGTATAACCACTGCTCACTGAAAATTAAAATGACATTTAAGATGTACCAGAAACCTCCATTAGCAAACAGAAAAAAACATTTTGTTTACTTTTCCTAACTTGAGTACCTGTGAATCCTACTGGTGTCTAGACTCTTGAATTCTGCCACAGGGAAGGAAATGGAAGACAATTCAAGAGCTGTAATGAAATCTCTTCAATTTTGTTCTGTTTTAATCCCAGCTGGCAAAGGACTCAGTTCTTTGACTCAGTATTTGTCTTATTGTTTATGCCCACTCTTACAGACTCTATATTGGTGTTGCAAGTGAGTTACCCTACCACCTCCACCAATACAACAATGGTAAATATGTAGGTACATATTTAAATGCCACGTTCGTTCAACTTCTTTTTTTAATCTGGAAAACAAAAAAATTATTAAGTAATTATTTTATGTATTTTGCCTTTTGCTTCATAATGCAATCTCTTTCCTATGCAATTCCACCTGTCAAGTGATTATTTTGGTTAGCGTAAAAGCCAGCAACTAAAAAGGCTGTTTTCCTTGGTGACTTGTCTGTTGTTAAGCACCTTGTGCATGCCAGCCTGGCAGTACACTTTTCTAGGAAGTGTTTGTTAAGTAACACCTCCTACGAAAGAACAAAGTGAGCCAGGAAGTACTTGGAAATACAGAATTTATTGGGAATCGATTCACTATTGGAGGAGAGGATGAGACAGTTTCACAGACAACAGCAACAAACTGAACATTACTGGAAGAAACCTTTCAAAGATCATTTTAACTACAGGCCAGCTCAAAAACCCTACCACTTTCCCCCTAATACTGTATTTAGAGATTACATGTTATGGAACAGAGCTAAAAGCAACCTAAACAAAGCAGTTTACAGGCTGCAGTGAATTTTTGTGATGCACCTTCATTTGCCTATTCCACCTTCCTCCAGAACAGCCCACTCTTCAAACTGGTCGTATATGACACTCCTTTAGCACTAAGCAAATACAGAATACAAATAGCAAAGAGAGAAACCTATACTTACAGGACTTTTTACCAATTTTTCTTAATTGCTTAAGTTTGCTTAACAATATTCAACTACTTATTTAACAGTAACAACTTAATACAAACGTAAACCACAAACCGACATCCTACAGACAAAGAGAAGGAGGTGTTTTTTCAAAGATTGGCCTTTGCTGGAACAGGACACAAAGGCAAATCTTCAGAACACCTGGCGCAGTGCTCACCCAGCAGAATGGGGCAGGCAGGGGGCCAGGGGAAATGCCGGAGCACCTGCAGGGGATTGAAACAGCCCCAGGCAGCAACTGCAGGGACCAGGGCTGGCAAACAGGGACCAGGCTTGTTCAGTCTTGAGAAAAGAATGTTTTCCAGAGAGGGTACAAAGAAAGAGGCTCCCCTTTCACAACGCATCACAAGGAAAAGACAAGGGGTAATGAGTATAAATTACTCCTGGGAAGATTCTGTTGGACAGTAAAGGAATATTTTTCATAATGAGAACAATCAGCCCTTGAAATAATCACCCCTGGGATGTGGTGGATTTCCCAATGTTTGACTCGTTTAAGATCCATCCGGACAAGGTGCTCATGATCTTGACTGGACCATGCTTTTGCCAGGAAAGATGGATCAGATAATCCTTAAGGTCCCCTTCCAACCTAATATTCTGTGATTCTTGCAAGAACAGCAATGATTTAAAAAAAAAAAAAAAAAAAAAAAAAAAAAAAAAAAAAAACACCAAAAAAAAAACTCANACAAACCAAAAAACACCCCCCTTGAGTCCCAGATTTTAAAAATTGTTTATTGTACCCAGTGTCACATTATTTTGCTACTCCAACAAATTCTGTAAGTAGTAACAAAAAGCTTGTTAGTACTCAGCCAGTACATGAATTCCTAGCCAAAACAGAATATAGGGAACAAAACAAGAACAACTTCTACAGAAGATGCAATGAGATCCACCATGTTTCTGGGCTTGACAAAAGAGGACAGGAACAAATCTTATCAAGATTAAGGGCAACAGCATGCCTTTAAAAAGAAACAAAAATAAAATAATTACCACAATCTATGAAAGAATATCATAGTTACTGAAAGCCCATGGGCTCATCCCTTTGACAAAAAACCCATGATGCTTGACACAAATACTTCTTATTCAAAGATAAGATGAAGTTTTGGAGCAAGATTTTAATTTATCCAAGAAAGGAAGTATGGAAAATCAACAGTCAGCTATTCAAACTAAACAGCATGCAGAAGGAAATCCAAGCTGACTTCAAAATATCAGCAAGCCAAGTTTCTGAGAAGGTCACAATTCTTTTATGCAAGATTTTCCACGGTAATCATCATACTGAATAATGAATACTCTTAAAAATACAGCCTATCAGCAGAGATGGGATTTGTTCACATGAGTGCAAGTCTAATCTCGTGAACTCAGTTGCAACATTCATGAAAAGGTTCACCCAGGAGCATATGAATTGGAAACCTGGTTATGAGCCAAACTACATAATCACCAACTCATAAGCACACAGGTATGTTTGCAAGAAAATGTGGTAATGACTTTTATTTTTAGTATAACATACCCTGTTTTGCTTGGTTTTTTTTTTAATAATCAAGTTCCCATAAAGAAAAACTATTTTGACACTAGTTCAATTATAAGCTAAGAAAACTACTTTGCTATCAAATATTTGTACAAAGTTGTCATTCTTAATTAATATTAAGAATACATTTTAATGTTTCTCCTTAATGCAGTAGCATGAAACATCTACAAACCTGAGATAAGAGACTGTCTTTCCAGAATCACATTTGTGAAGAAACTCATGTACACGTTCATATTTTGTCTAGTTCAACTACAAAACTTCCACATTAGTGAACTTTATAAACCTCTAAAAATGAAGTTTTAGACTAGTAAAAGGAAACATTTTTTAATTAACACAATAATGCTTATTAAGGGTATACCAAGGAATTTTTTGATAATGTAAGAACAGTTGATTAAAAGACTGCTTATGTATTACCGTGCTTATTAGAAGTTTTTCCAAATGCAACACCCACTCACCTACTTGCATGCAATAACTTGTCAAAGTAGCGTTTTAGCTCCTCCTAGATGACATCATCTGTTTCTTTAGCAAGAAGTCCCAAATCCCCCATTTCCAGTTCCCCACTCAACAAGACTGATTTTTCTGACATAAGGTGAAAGCTGCCAGCAGGTGAGGGGTGTGGGTTGAGGAGAGAAAATACAAAAGTCATTCACACGCTATATAGAAATAGCAAACAATACTTTGAATAGGACTTTTGGAGGGAATACTTTGGACAAAATTTTTTACATGTCTACTAGTCTGTAAATTATAAATACGTTTTCCTAAATTTTCTTCTTTCTGGGTCAAGAACATGCATTTTTGCAGGAAAAGAAAAGAGATCAGTAGAGAATTTTCCAAAATGCTCAGTTTGAAGTGCTATGCACAACATCACACAGATTTAGCTTAAGTTACGTCTTGTTTCAGACACATTTTTACTCATAAGTAAATTATTCAAGCTGAGTCCCAAACACTGAATCCCAACCGATTTCAGAAATGCAGTAGTTGAGAGTCTACTCAACTCAGATCAGGAAGACATCTGAGACTAAAGTAAAAAAAAAATCCAAAGATAGGTGTTTTTTCAGGTCAGCATTAACGACCATTTACATAAACGTTTCATTGTCACATTATAAGTCCTCCCTAGCCATTGATAAAATACAGAAAGAAAGCAGACTTTTAAATGTGTTGTGGTGTAAAATATGAGAAGAATTTTATACAACAAAATTTGCCCAGTTTATTATCATGAAGAAGAAGGTCAGCAATCAGCAGACTAAACACACTGTCAGGAAGTCAGTACCTACTTCAGTTGTTGAGAACAGTTAAAAGTTTTTAACTCTATTACTATCTCAAGTGGGGAAACACTTGTTTTTCCAATGAATTACACTGACAGTTTAGTACGAGACAAGTTATTTCACTAGCTAACAATACAAATGTATGTAAAATAAAAATAAGGTAGTACTACAATAAAGGGGTTCTAAAAAATCCAACCATGATGGAAAGGGGAGAAAGAGTTTAATATTACACATTAATTCCACTTCTGATACTCTTAAGTGTGTATGGAAGCATTAGGGTACGATCCCACGGCAAGAAACATAACACATACTCCAAACTCACCTTGGAGCATAGTGCTTACCTGCCCTAATGCCTTCAGATTAAGTGTGTAAGTTCCACAAACACACCATAAATCCATCGTTTTCACCTAAACTGCCTTCCAACGTTGAAATCAACGTACTAAAGAACATGACATAGTGAGGTGAAGATCAAGGCTAAAGTCAAAGATGGAAGCCAGGTGACCAAATGACAAAGAAGGACAGTAATTCTGTATTAAACAGTGTAATTGGCACAGCATTTTCCAGCTGCAATCAAGACATTTTAAGTATTAGAAACAAGGGTACAACTTACATAGCAGAACCTCCACACCAGCAAGAAGAAATGTGTCTTTTTCTCAGGTTCAAATCACATCCTATGCTTCCCTTCCCTTTTTTTTATTCAAGGGGTACCTTCAAACTCTTTTAGAAGATGGACGTGTAGGCCTGGTGATGTGCAGCTCTTTTCCAAACATGGCTGTTTGCTCTTATGAAAGGTGACAGCCTCAGTCACTCAAATGTTGGATTTCTGTCTTCCTTTAACCTCCAGAAGTAGACTTCTAACTTTTGAAACAGGCTTTAGCAGCAAGAAGGGATAATATCAATACAACTGTTACTCAGCACACTTTTGGTGGGGTTTGGGTAGCTTCTGTAAAGCTGTCACATTTTATAAATTGCCTCATAAGTGGAATTATTTCTTCTAGTTGTTAAGCAAAACCCATAAAAACTTACTGCCACAAAAAAAACAGATGACAAACCTGGCTTTCAGACTGCCTTTCAAATTATCTGCTCAGCAAAACTTTTTGTAGGGACATCTGTCTTTGTATCAAGACACAAACTGGTACGGCAATCCATAGAAGTGCCAGTGCTTGCTGGCAATACGCCTGCAGAAGAGGGTGGCAGGCACAGCAATGTGAGGACTGAGGGTCAGCATTCTTGTCTTCTGAATGCCACAGCAAACTTAAATTTGGATGTTTTAAGGTAAAAAAAAGAAAGTTGGAATTGCTCTGTGATGATGAAATACAAAATATGTGCCAGAGATACTACAGAGGAAGTTACTAGAGGGGAAGTTGGAAACTGGGATATAGTGGGGGGAAACTTCACCACTGAAGCTCCATGGTCTAAACTGCACTTTGAATCCATTGATTAGAACATTGCAAACTGTCAGCCAACAGTTTGCAAAAATACTCTAAAAATAAGAGTATCGATTTTAGATATATATGTTCTTCCGAAAAAAAGGCTTGAAAACTCAATGTCAATTTTCTCTCCTCAAAGCTGGATTACTCTAACAGCTACTCATGCCAGCCTAGTAAGCACTTCCAGGTCCCTTTCATAACACATTTTTACAATCACCTTTGCATAGCTATGTAATGATTTACTTTAAGTCACAATGTTTGTGAGGAAAACAAAGTGCAGGAACACAGTGAATAAACGACATTTCTAGCTGAAGCCTTCAAGGAAGACATGGTGTAGCGTATCATGGGTAAAGATCCCACATCTACCACTTGATACAGAAATTAACCACACACTTCATTAGATCATTTCCTCTTGTCCTATCACTAGTTACTTGGCAGAAAAGCCTGACATGCACCTGACTATAACCTGCTTTCAGGTGGTCATAGAGAGCCATCATAGCACACCTAGAAGTTTAACTCCCAGCTTAGGGCTGTATGCACTGCTTGCCTCCTCTACGTAAATAACCTGAAGCAATAGGAGTGAAAGTTTTTTGTTTAACTTCACAGCAGCATGCACACAAATTCCCCAAGCACCACAAGATCAGCTGTGTCAGGCTACCAGGAGCCTGAGCTGGACAGTTGCACTATAGTTGCATGGGATTTCAATCACAGATACAAGCTTTATTTATTAGCACTGTAACTGTACAAAACACATAACAAAATCCCACTATGTGTCACATAGCTTTTGTTTCCTACAGGCAACCTGATGAAGGATAGCAAACTACCCGGAACAAGTAGAAAAAAGCAATTTTGAAGCAGTGGGCATCAGTGTCACTATCACGAGATGGCTCAGAGACACCAGAGACTCCTTTATTCCTCACTCTGGCTCCATGATCCTTTTAAAGGCACTTAAATAAGGAGACAGATCCATACACAGGTTACAGAAGTGAAGGAGAATGGCTGTGCAGAGGAAGAGCATGGAGGCAGCATAAAAGTGGTACAGAAAAAAAAAATCCCTAATGCTGTTTAGATGCATGAACTCTTCACATGTTTTTAACATAACTGATAGATGGAAAGTGATCTTCATTTCCTTGTCACATGCTCACCACATGAGAACTTTTCCCAAAACTTCATGACTAGCAGCTCAGCCATCTCAAATTTGTTGTCAAACAGTTTTAACAGATTTTAATACTTTATATGAAATTACCATTACGCTTTTTAAAGGGGAAGACAGGAACAGAAGATGCAGCAAGCATTTTCTAGTAAAAACAGGTAGAATATATTCTAACACAGTTTCTTGCTTTCCCCCATGTGTTCAAATTTTCCTATTCATCCCTTTCTTAAAACAGGCAATTCTATATAATCTCTCATTACTTATCCTGTACTTTCACTGGTGTTTCATATCAGATGACAAAAGAGCGCTATCATTTGTTAGTCTTGGCACTGTACTTTGGCTAAAGAGAATTAAATCTGATTTGGCATTAAACTGCAAAGATAAACATTTTCACTCTCTTTAAGCTATTTAGAAATCAGAGAGGGCTGACTGAATTTGATCATTGTGCTGCCTTTGGAGAAGGACAAAAAAATGACGAACACCACCAGAAAATAGAGCTGTGTTAAAACAAGCTATATTTAGCACTACGTGAACAGAAGCCAGTACTGCTCTCCTCCATCATGACACTGACAGTACCAAACAGAATGCCTGACAGATTTCCAGGGGGCTTTAGCAGCTACTGCTGATGCACTGCAGAAAACAAATTGACACTGAAGCCTATTTGCACTATGTGCTTTCCTACCATCCAGTTTAAGACAGTTAAGCAAAAAGACATCCATTACAACCACCCTTCCAAGATGCTGCTTGGAATAGACGGAGCATGTATCTGAAGCTTGGTTTCCTGGTAAGCACTGGTTGATTTTAAACAAAGTAATCCTAAAGATCCATCACCAAATACAATGGGAAACCAAGTATTTGGTGGCAGCCCTATCTCCAGTTTTGTCAATCATAATCACAAACTAAGAATCAGAACATAAATAATAGTGCACACAAAAGAAATCAACAAATTAAAATCTGACAACTTGGTTTTGAAATAAATGTAGGTTTATAATGCAAATCTGCCAGCAAAACACAAAATCTATTTATATATTTTATCTATTTATATACCAGATGCAAAAACGACTTTTAAAATATAATCAAAAAAGGTCAAGTTGTTTTCTTGTTCAAAACAATCTTACTAGAACATTCTCAGAAATGCATTTCTCTGATCGTTATAACTATTTGTATTAAAAGGGAGAGATCATGTATTTTTTTCTCATCCCCTGTTGAACACGGCCTACAACTTGTCTGTATATGGTACTTCCAAGAAAAGAGACATTTCTTCATCTTTCTAGCAGCTAGCTGAATTCACTGAAGAGGTTTTTTTAGTTGGTTGGTTGGTTGTAAGTAGCTCATGCTCAGCACCAAGTAATACTGACAGCTACTCAGATATGCTTCACCTACAAGCTTCACCTGTGTTTTAATTACTACAGTGAAACCATCCACTATACCTCCAATGACTCCACAATTATGTAACATTAAAAGATAAAAACTCTTAACTAAAGGAGTCTACTCACAGTAGTCATAGTGCACTACTTGCAGAGGAAATGGTTAAAATATTGAAATATTGATAAAGCTTAACTTCCTGAGAAAAAGTTTTCTGTAAAAGTGGATGTTAAAAATGCCTTCTTAAATGAACTCTCATTCACTCATAAAATAAAAACACAAGCTTATAGTTTACACTCAACTATAAAAAATAACATTATAGTTGTGTATTTATCTTCTTTTGAAGCATTCATCTCTAAAACTCACCAATAAAGCTTTTAAGGCTACATTAACAATGAAGAATCTCATACTCTGTTGCCCCACATAAACCTGATGAAACAGTGAAAGATAAAAGATGTAACCTACATCTGTTAAACATAACAAAGAACTGCACAATAGTCAATCCCACTTGAAGAGTAAAACACACATATTACAGAGCTCTGACACATAAATAAAGCTAAGAAAAAACTGATACTAGAAAATCATTCCTAAAGAACACCAAGGATGAAGAGAGTATGAAACACATACAAAAACTAACTCTTTATGTACTTTATGTTCTAACTCATATCTACTCTATGAATGTGGGTATCATGTGTACCCTGTACATAATTTAGATATATAATAACAGACTAATTCACAAGTGATTCCATGGAATTCTACTCCTAGTGCTTCCATGATACAAGGCAGTAGCTAATTCACTACAGATTGGGAACCAAAGCACAAGTTCATGCAAGGCCTCTTATAACCAAGTCAAGAGCTAAAATCAAACCCACCCACACCAGAGCACTGCTTGCAACAAATCATCACACCGGTTCTTGCAAAGTCCCCTTGCTGCCCTCAATAAAGCTCACCAGAGAAAGTACGCACCACAATTAAATGGGACAATTCAAAAATCTTACCCTGGAGTTGTCTGTCAGGTGGAGCATCTCCCTATTACAATATCTCATTTTAGTTACAGACAAAAAGAAATACAATACTTATCACTTGCAGTTTTTACAAGGTAACTTCTATTAACGGGTGAGCTACTGTAACCAACAAGTAAAATAAAACATACACCTTCATAGTTACTTCTAATTGAAAGAGAATATATTTTTAAAGCCTCATTAGCTCTCAAGAACAGAACTGCTTTATGATTTTTCTTTTTTTTTTAGCCTGACAAGTTGAAAAAAAAAATTCGCATTAAAACAAACTCAAGTTTTTCCTAAATGAAAGAAATTGCCAAGTACCACCTTCCTAGGATGAAAGAAACAGGTTCCAATTCTTTTACTGCCCCAAACATGATGGGCTTACATCTCTCATGTCCCAGGATGCATAATTTCCTATTTGACACAAACATATACGAAAACAGACAGTCCCCTTTCCAAGACTTCCTGAAATCACAAGTTAGGGACCAAGTGTCTTTCTCCCTTTTGTGTCTTTAATAGAACTGATGGCATGCTTAGCTGTTTGGGTTCCTCTGTTTTTCTTCAAGGATGGCTGATGACCTTCACACAAAAGAAGGAACTGAATCAGCCTTCTATCTCCCCTGTAAAGCCATTGTTCTTTAAGAATCTGGTCAATTTAGAAGAGGAAACAGCTACTATTTTTAGCAGTTTTGCAAGTCTGCACTGATTCATACTCAAGACGAACTGATAAACTGTTCCAGGATTTTGTGACTTCAGCTGCATGGCACAGGAGAAAAGCCTAAGCAAAAGCACTCCACGCTAGTCTGCTCATTCGCTAAACAGTTACAACATCCAAAAACTCTACAGCAGTGATTACTTGAGCTGGAAGTGAGGCTAAACTCAAGAGTTGTCAGCCAGTGGACCCCTGAGGCATTCCCATTTCCAGGTAGGTTTCTTCAAAAAGGAAAGGGCGAAATGGCATACTACTAAGTGGAGTACTTCACAGTGGTTCAGACTTAATCTAGATTTTCTAGGAAAACCTCAAGGAAATTTGTATTGTGACATTCCTTCTGATGGACTATACAGACCACTTTAAACACCAGAATGTGGCAACACTGCAGTTCTACAGTGCTTTTCTGAAGAACTTGCTCCTTTCTTCCCTTTAAATACATATACCACTTCACTAAAGGCATTTCTCTAAGAAAGCACTATGAAATAAACTACAACCTTCAAATTACGTTAATTTTTTAGTCAAAGAAAAACAAGCAAACAAACAAACCCCACCCTAGAAGTAGTACAGTGGTTGTAAAAGTTTTGTTTTCTTGTAGCGCACGCTTACCCTCCTTCACAAGTGACGGATCCACTGTGATTCTCACGCACTAAAGCTTCTTTCAGGTGTACTGTAAGGACAAAAGTTGGTAAGAGACTCCTTACATATCATCAAGTAACAAGATTCACCAGCCTAGTTCTACCACTCAACTCTAAAACAAGACAAACACTTCTAGACTGTCTCAGCAAGTAGTGGAAGTCATACATGGAAACCTTGCAGAAAGGTCCAAGAGTTTCATTCCTGTAGAAATCCTGATGGACTGGCTTAGTTCTAGACTTAAAAGTTCCCTTTTCACTCCCACCCTTTTCCACCATAAAGAGCTTACAGATCTACATCCAGAAAAGTGAAAGTAAGATTCACACACAATATAATGTTCAGCTTTCACTGAGGTAAATACAATTTGTTTTCAGCCAAGATTTCAGCAGCACTTCCAACTGAAATCATTTACTTTGATACTAATTCTAGTGCATATAAAATAATATAAAAATAGCACTGTTAAAAAAAACCCAAACCAACAAGACAAACACTTACCTACAATCTCTCTGATGTAACACATGACGTAACTTAGGAACAACACTACTTCACTGAACCATAAATTAATGCCTCTCCTAGACACACAACACTGCTTCTCTTCTTAGGTTAAATAGTCAAAAGATTGAAAACAAGAAGGCAAAACAATCATGTGGCTTCAAAATGTTGACCCTTTCTCAGGGAAAAAAACCCACATAATACTACAAATTGGAGGGTATGGAATAGGGGGATTGAAAAACAGGAAAAAACCTATACATGTTTGCATACACAAATGAAGAAGCTCAAAATGAAATTCTAAGAAAAAAAAAAAATCAGTGAAGTCCCATTCCCCTCACATGTAGAACACACTGAATACTGTCAAGAGATTCTCTTGCTTTTTAAAAAATTCTCCAGAATTAGGTGTTGTACATAAACATGGCAGAGACAAACCAGCCAATTCAGAATAACACAAGCTCTAGAGAACGCTAAAATGTTTTTCTTAGCACACTCTTATTTTTGTTGTGTATTTACCTTTATAGTTTTTTTCCTCTTAAAGATCATCTAAGCCACCCGTCACTACAAAATGATCATATTCACAGGATATGACAATATTCCCAATACCAGAAGGTAATATTTTTAGAACAGGAGAATATAATATTGGAAATCATTACGCTAGTTACCAGCCAATAAGGAATGGAAATATTTATAAAAGCCTTGAACTTTAGAAATCCATTCAGAAGAATGTCAGTTCTGTCTAACTACCAGTTCTGCCAGTTTTAATTATTATTATTACACAGATTTAGACAAGGGTGCTCATGGTTCCAGACAAAAGAAAAGCACTTAGGAAAAAAAAACAGTTACAAAAAAATTATGCAGATTATTCTTTATTTTCATACAGCTACAGAGGGGAAACTCTCTATCTCGGGCACAGATGAAGCCTGATTTTTGGAACAATGTGGGGGAAAAGAAAAGACAAAAAAGACGCAGCTGTTGCATAGTTGCTTATGGATTTTTCTACATTTTTAACAGTCCTGATTAAATTATCCAATCTTACAGAAATACATGAATGCTTATCTACAGGTAATTATATTTTGACAAAACAAAAATATTAGGTACTTTTCTGTAAGCAAATCCTAGCAAGATTAGGGCACATTTTTTCTCCTATTAACTGAAATACCAGGCAAACCACAGAGCCTTCATCGCCCCATTCCACATGCATGTGTACAAATAACATCAGAAGAAATAGGACACAATTGAGTAAACTTTATTGATTCTGAAAGACTATGCATTTCCTCCATTATAATTAACTTCCATGCAAACAAAGACAAGCTCCATGCTTTAAAGATACGACTATGCAAAACTGCTTAAAGCTTTGTGCTGGAAGAAAATCTGGCCAGATCACGCAGACTGAGAAAGGCAAAGTGGTCTCAGTTCCAGGTCCCCACATCCAACCATAATGAGGTTAAGCATATATCCCCAGCATGAACACAAAACATATGTATAATTGTACACATGACCAGCCATGGGGCAAGGAGGGAGGTAGAGGAGGAGGGCATCATAATTTAAAGCCAGCACATTCCTAGTGTCAGGTCTTTAACTCAATTTCCTTGTTCAAACAAGATCAAAAATTTATCCAAGATTTCTATCTGAATAGTAACTTCCCTAAATACCAAGCAAAATATTCAGAAACTGTCCACAGAATCTCATGTGCCAACCAGCTATTTTTTCTCACAGTTGTATTTGAACAGAGAGATTTTAAATTCCATAAAAACCGATCACAATTTTAGGGTACAGTTGTACTCATGGCTAAGCTAATACAGCAGAATATACTCAGAGCTAATGCTCTGTAGGGCAATTAAACAGTCTTCTCTATTGTGACAGACTTTGTGAGTCCACAGATTCCAGTGGAATTCGTTCATCTTGCTAATTGGTGGGAAAGCTCTTTGCTTTGTTATAGACTAGGTTTATGTTGCATCAACCCACTAAACAAACTCATCCCATGACTGCTGCAGGGAGTGAAGTGCACCAGGAGAGCAAGACTACTCTTTTCAGCATTGAATTAACTTAACATCCTCAAAAATTATTAGCATTACCTTAGATAATGTTCTAATCTGTTTCCTTGTTAGATAATATAAACTGAAAGAAATCCCAGTTTACCCTGTTCAAGTCCTTTTTTCTTTCCTTCATGAACTTCTCCTTCAGCCCATATTTAAGGTAATTATCTCTCTCTTCACCTTCATCTTTTTGAAACTCACTCTAATTCTGTGATGTCCTTCTGTAGGTCACTATACACATTTCTATCTTTAAAGTAGTCTTTATCCTTTCCCCTCAGTTGTCCTGTAATGCTGCTTGTTTTCTGCTCAGAATGGAGAAAGCATAGCAATGATTAATGACACCACTGTAATGGAATATCTCAAGAGTGCACTCAAACATGCACCCCTGTAAGTGACCTAACAGGATTATAGTGGAAAAACAAACAGAAACCCTGTTTCTATAATGAACTGCTTGAATGTGAAATCTGAACATAGAGTCAAAAGACCTAGTGTGAGGAAGAACAATCAAACACATTCATAAACATGAAACAGAAGCTCCCAACTCCAAACTACTACTACATCATTAGACAGAGACTCATTAAAGAAACACATGTATTACATACTGGCTAGTTGTGTCTAACATGCCAAACTGAAAACCAACCAAACAAAAAAGAATGAACAAAAAACCCCTAGTCTAACCTCCTAAGCTAAAACAGAAAAGATGCACAATTCCTAAAGCTAGAAAGTAAAGGACGACACTGCGACCAATTCAAAATTGCATTAAATACATAAACAGACTATTTTTTTAAGTGTCAAATATCAAAGTTAATAGGTATCAGAATCAGAAGGGGAGTTGGTTTCTTCAGTTTATCTAAAATATTATTCTTTTCCATATTAATATCCAAACTAATAACTAGACAGTCAAGAGAGAGAAAAAAAGAGCACATTTATCTTTATACTAGAAAGCAAAAAATCCTCAGTCCACAAGGAACGAAAGATACTCAAAAGACACAGTATTGTCACTAGACTTTCCTATTCTTCTATTGCACCAAATCTACTGTAATTAATAGCATTAAAAACTAAGCGTCTCATTAGTCAGTGCATACTAAGCATTTTGCTTAAGAAATGTCAACAGAGGACCCCTTTCCCCAAAGCAGACTTAAGTGTCTAAGTAAGCCAAGGGATGTTATGATCAAAAAGCAGAAAACAGGTAGAGGTTAAGAAAAATTATTTGCATACTATATATGCATGAGGGGGGAGAAAGAGAGGTACATTGGTGGACTTCTACAGTCCATACCATCCTAATGTAGAATTTCCTGCAACACCCAAAGCCATTTTTTAATATGGGGGATGAGGGTTTTTGTTTTAATAATAATTTTTTTAAAAGTGAACATTTTTCTCTCGGATAATACTCCCATTACATAATTTGGATGATCTTCTTATGACTAAAAATAAAGCTATGCAAATTTTAACTGGTAAAAACCTTTTAACTATTTAATAAGTCAAGTTTTTTACATCAGGGATTTTTAGTTTACCTTTTTTTTATATTTATGAAAACTACCTAGACTTTGTCATTACATTTAAACTACACTGAGCTATGCGAAATTGGTTCCTCTAAAACATACTTTATGCATTTAGTGAACAATGCAACAGGGGATAAAAGAAAAGCAACACTGGAACTTCAGTGGGAGGATACATAAAAATTATTTAATATGAAGCAAAAGTCACTTACCTTCCAGTCTCATTAACTACTAAAATAACACTGGATAACAGAGAGTATGGAGAGACACTTACGATCTTTAGTGAGAGCTGAATCATCTCCATGTAGATGCTGTGAACAGCCCCTGTATGCATACTGACATCACCAGTCAAGATGTGGAGGCAAAGGATACTGTAGTAACCACGCAATGTGATGAGAGAGAAGCCTTTAATTCCTTTAACAACTTCCTGAGGCTCGTGCTACTAGGTTTCCATTTGCTCAGAAAGAAGTGAAGGTTGTCACAGAGGCAGTGAATGTGATACGGCGCAGAAAAAAACCCTGCTCTGGATTCTGATTCTCTTAATTGCGATGCGACTTTTTAAATTACAAGTGTCATAGCTTAAATCCATTACTGAAATCTGACATCTGCAAGGTCTGTCGGGAGTCACAGGTCAAGAAACAATACTGTCAGGTAGCAATTTTATAAGCATGTCTGTTTTCTCTATGCGTTGATACCACCACATTGGGATATTATCTTCTTCAAGTCACAGCGCAGTTTTAAGTGTAGAGTGTTCTTCTGCAGCAGAGGGTAAAACAGTGCTCACAACAAAATCTAAAGTCCAGCTAATACTAAAGCTGACATGCTGTGAAACAAGGTATTTATCCTGGTATCATGTCTCTTTCAACTTCAACGGCTATTAGCCAGTAGATCACCTACCGAGGACAAAACTCTGGGAAATATTACCAGCTGTGATATGATATGGCCCAAAGATATCCGAATAAGATGATTTGGGCTGTTTTCCAGAAAACTGGACTACTATCTCTTCATTTTGCATACAAATAGTCCAGCAGATATTTACTTGTTTTCTCAAAACTGAAGAATAACCACATGACTAACAATCCAATCAGAATTACCAGTTAGTTGGGATTACCCAGTTTGGAGTATCTAGAAGGGCCATTATAAACAGGTTGTTTAATCAATGTCATTGTTTCAATTCTATCAATCAAACCCCTGTGAAGAAGTTACACTTTCCAGAGTTAGGCTGAAAGTTCTGATCATGAAATGCATGGGTTAAGAACACTACTGGGCCAACCACTTTCACAGCTAGACGTCATTTGGTCTTACAGACCAAATTTTGCACTCTTATTTTAAAAAAACACACTTCATGGCCCCCTTTTCAAACACAATTCAAACAAAATTCCCTCAGATGCTTCAAACACACGCTGCTTTTCATAGGAAATTTTCTGCACACACATATGGTTTCAAAACCATTGATCTAAGGAACAAAGTGTATTGTCCTCCACCCCAGTGTCTTTATGCATATAATGCCATGCACACTTTAGGGAAATGGTAGGGAGAGAACAGAAGTAAAAAACAGCTAGAGACTTGCCTTTATCACGAAGTTACAACTCAGTTAAGTCCCCACTAACTGTGGCAATGGAGAAAGCCATTACGAGGGTTTTTTTGTTGATCCTCTGTTGAGACCAGTACTATGTCTCCAAAGGACACTAACAACACTCACCCATGCATAAATACAGAGGAAAAACAGCAGCTGAGAACAGTAGTTCAACAAAAGCAGAAGACTGTACCCCCTCTGCTGCCTCCAACTCCACCTTTAGAGACTGATGTTACAAGCAAGGTAGCTCCTGTTAGGAAGCCCAAAAGTCAAAAGAGCCACAGCAGTATGAACAGTGAAATGTCTTCTAAATCCAAGGTATGAGAGATGTAAAGGTGCTTACCATCTCAGATTAATTTCCAATAGCTTAAAAAAAAAAGGAAAAAGAACAAAAAAACCACATCAGCCTGAAGCCAAGTATAAAAGCTCGTTCTAAAACTGAAGCACTACACTTCTAACTATTGAGTTGAAAATACAGTTAGAAAGGATGAAAATGAAAACACACACAATTTAAAATTGCTAGATGACACATTGAGCTTTTAAAGTGACATTTATCCAAAATATCTTTCCCACAATCTCCATCCTGTTTCGGGAAGGGGAGGATCAGACAGTATCTGCATATCTAGTAAACTACATCCACCCTCTCAGAGGATGTAATAATAAATAAATCAAATAAATCCAACACCTCAGTTGTCTTGATTTAGCAGCTAAATGTCTCCGTTTTTTCCAACCAGAATCTCATGTAAAAGTGTTTCTCTGGGCCAATTCCACAACTTCCTCTTCATCTCTAGTTAACTCACTTGACTGTTTTAAAAACTAAATAAAAGAAAAGGCTACATCGTCCAGTCCTTGAACAGTAACTTAATTTAGTATGGAATGCTAGTACTGTCAGGGTTTTTACATACAACATCCCTCTTGCAATTGATACAGAAAAACAACCAATTTAGGCTAGATATCAAATAGGGAGACAGGTATTGGAGGCAGATTAAAAATACCAAATGACAGTTTTTCATCCTTCTTAGCATTTCTTGGAGCTGAATAAAGTCTGGTTTCAAGAGGGCAAAAAAAAAAGAAACCACAATAAGCAGTCACAGTATTTTGTTTGTCTGTCAACAGGCACAAGCTTAGGATATCAGCACAGAACAGGACTGCAAATAACGATGCAACGGTATGTAGAAGAACCACCTTGACATCATTTTTGAGGTCACATGTAATGGTTTCCTCTTACGCCTAAACTTCTAGGACTATTATACTAACAGTTCACAATTGTTCAAGATTCTCATTTCTACAGCAATAGAAAGAATCAAAGAGTAGCTCAAGCAATCACAACAGCATATTCTGAAGTCCTGCTTTTATTAAGAGAGATTTCAATCTATTTCCTGGCACTCTTCCACAAATCTCTTCCTCTACCCAAGAAGGTAATCTGAGGGCTGAAGCGTCTCTCCTCTGAAGCCAGGCTGAGAGAGTTCAGTCTGAGCTGTTCAGTCTGGAGCAACGAAGGCTACAGGGAGACCTTATAGCATCTTTCTGTACCTAAAAGGCGTTTACATAAAAGCTGGAAAGGGATTTTTTAGAAGGACATGTACTGTTGGTACAAGGCAAAATGACTTCGAACTGCAACAGAGTATGTTTAGATGAGATATTTAGAAGAATGTTTAGATAAGATATAAGGGTGGTAAGGCATTGGCAGAGGTTGTCCAGACAAGGTGTGGATGCCTAATCCCTGGAAATGTTCCAGGCCATGTTGGATGAGGCTCTGAGCAATAGGCCTAATAGCATATGTCCCTGCCCATTGCACAGGAGTTCTAAGAAGATGATCCTTAAGGTCCTTCCAACCCAAACCATTAAACAATCCTATGAGTTTCTATAAAATCTCTCCTCCATATTGAAATCTGGGCATATGCCCTTTAAGTCAGTAACTGTCTACCTGCTAAACAGGGAGGTATAGGACAAGCTGTAAGAGGTACCAGCTTACACAGCGATGAACATTTACCTCATGGTTAAAATATTGCTGAAAATAATAATTATAAAATAATTAGATTACTATTTGTCAAAATAGGAAATACTAAATTGGTATTACACATAAAACACCATGCTATTAGTATGTAAGGAATAACAAATACCAAGTTAAATTAGAAGGTATTTTGAATTAGGAGATTGTGTTTTATTTCATATATGTACACTTGCAATTAAACAAGAGATTTCTCTAATTCTCTACAGTGACATATTGCCAAAACAGAGCTACAGTTCTTATCACAATCAACATCAGTGGCAAAAAGGACGCAAGGTAATCTCCAGCAGCAACTCCTTACTCTATAGCACTGGTTCCTCAACTTGGTCATATCATGGAGCAAACACACAAAAATAATACAGAGATGTGTATAATAAATATACAGAAATACACAGAAATTGTATACAGCAAAGTATTTTAATTACTTCATGTGGTTTTACTACTAAATTTCTGCAAATCTGGCTCTTACTTAGCACCAGTTCTACTTCAAACATTTGGACTGGGCAGTCTTAGAACGCTTTCACAGAAACAGCGTTAATAGCAGAATGCTAGCACACTTCCTTTTTACAGGCATTGTTCATTCCTGCACATATCTTCACAATAAACATGCTTTCTGATATTGCAATACTGGAGGAGGGAACCACTGTGCACAAACTTCTGGAGTGACCACCAGCATCATCAGTCTCTTCAAGGAAAGGCAGGGGGTGGGGACAAAAGCAGCAGCACAACTGTATTCTCAACAGGGCACCCTGTTTGTCTCAGCCACACAAACCTTTTCCCCTTAAAGGCCTGGAATACATCCTATTTTTCTAAGTCTATGCATCCTTTAATTAGCCTTCTTGAAAGAACATTACCTGCCTGGGCAAATTTGCTTTATGTAAAACAGAGGATAAACTACAAAAATGAACACCAGAAAGAGACAGGACTTTACTTCTAAAATAGATACAGTGTCATGTATTTACAAATTGCACCTAGGCACTTGCATTGATATGTTCACATTTGGAAAAATCTAATTGCTCTGTAGGTCTTTTCTACAGTTCAAGTACAGCTCTGGAGATTAAGGTCTACACATAACACTGAACCCCAATACCTACATGCAATTAATCCTCGTAACATGGATCACTGAAACACACAAGCAGGTTTTTTTGCAGAAAACAAGACTTCTCATAGCTCTGATGCATTCTTTGAAAGGACTCTCAGCGCATACAAGAGCCATTTACAAGTGCAGATATAAGATGTCCTCTTATATTTGTAGGGGTGCAACAGTACACCATTTGAGAGCAAAAAATGAGGCACTTGCCAAGACTGCCGTCTCTACTATTCAAACCTCATTTCACTTTTCATTTCTGTATTTCAAACAAAAATTTCAAAGTAAATCCCAACTTTGCATCATCTAAAAATTTTAGTCATGCTCTGTCCAACTGTTCCTTATAGAGACACTGAGAAAGAAACAGGTATTAACCTTCTTCCACCCCCTTAACTTTATGCATGCTCAATAACCAAATGCCTTCTGCAGCTCTGCCAATGGAATAATAACAGAGTTTTTTATAAAAATCTGACAGGAAAATTTCCTTCTTTGCCCTTAAATGGGGTTGGCCCTCAGTCATTAACTGCCACCATTTCTTTACTGCTTTGCTGGTTTGAGGGCTGACTAAAAGTGCACCAAAGGTCAGCTAAATGCTTCAGAGAACCAAATACCCATACTTCAAAACTCTTCATTCCACTCCACTGTCCTGTAGTAACTTTAACACTTTCATTCCAAGGAACATGCTCAGTTCACATTGCTTCCAAATCTCAAAGAGGTCTCAGTGACACATCCACACTTAACTAATCCTGCAGTCAGAAATTTATCTGAAGTAGGGCTTTTTCACAGTCACCCCAGATTCCTCTTTCTGTTTCAGATGCCTCTAGCTTTTTTTTATAGCAAAATGAGTTACGAAAATACCTCAGCCTGCTTATGGCACAAGAATAAATTACTCGCCATTCATGTTCCCAAGCCTCAAACCCTACCATTGTAAGATGAAGTTTGGGACAGTGGCCTTTTGTGAGTTAACCTTTCCAGACAAGCAACCCCTAAATGAAAAAAAAACAAAATGAGAGAATTTGACATGTGGCTACTGTCTCTCTCCTGTAATAACAAAATGTCTGACAGAGACGCATGTAAAAAGGATTAGAATATTGAACCTAGTTTTCATTCTGAAGTGATTTACAGTTTCACAACTAGCACATCTCTGCACTGGGTATTTTACAGATGAAGTGTGTTATTTCTACATCTTCCAGCAGTTCCTCTCTAGCCTCTACACGGAAGTATTAAAGGTCAGTTTTGATCAAGGAACCCTTAATATTTAATTAGAACAAGTGAATGCCTTGCAGAACAACTGGCAGGCAAGCTGAGCAAGGCAAGACACATTTACTAATTTAACTCAGGTGAGACAGACTTTACAGCAAAAAGAGCAACTTACACTCCTAGTTGTTTTTTGATTCTGGTCCTACAGGTGAGCAAATACAGTTTATGGTGGAAGGTTTATTTTTTTTTGAAGATAACTCAAAATGGCCAAATTTATTACAAGAGAACAGACATGGTTGATTTAGTTAATTAAAACAAAGGATTTGTACCATGGATAGTGAAATGGAAGTTATGGTAATGATCTCTGCAAAACAATCAAGAGCAATACATAAAGCTGGAGCATATTCTCAAATAAGGTTTCAGATATAAACAAGAAAGCATAGATATAAGAAACAGAACCAATGCCACTGCATCATGGTTTTGTTACTGATTTCTTTGCCCTACGCATAATAAACATAGATAGGTACAAAAAATGAAAACCACTAAATTCTTGCCAGAGTAAAAAACACATAGAAAATTGCTTTTGATGGGGATTTATTATTTAAATGGAGCAGTTTCCATGGCTACCCCTTTTTCTAGCTCACATATTTGTTTGTCAAGATTACCAACAAACCCTAATAACTGCAGATGGTATCTTATACCCAAAACTGCCAATATACCAAGAAACATGAACCCTGAGAAACTTTCATATTGTATTTCAGTTAACACAAATTCTTCAAAAAGCACTTACATCTAACTAGATTAACATTTACAGTCTATTTTGTAAATGTACTTTGTACAAACATCCACTAAATGGATAGTCAGAACAGATTCTCAATAAAAGACATTAGAGTACAGAGAATAGAGTAACTAAGTATTGAGAACACTATTTGTAGCAGCAAAACCTGCAAATTACCTAAAGAAGACAGGAAACTGCACTTATGCAAATAAATATAGCTAGGTTTGACATTAATTAAATCATTAATCCTTTCTTGCATGCTAAGGCTCTTGGTGTTACGTCTTCCAAAAGTCAAATCAAGGCAACATGCTTGGCCAAGGTCACTTGCTCTTAATTCATTGTTAGGCTGTAACAGTAGATACTACAGAACACTGGAAGTTCACATAGAGGTACCATCCTCATGTAATCATTCCTCTCTTAGTGTGATGTGGCAACTGGAAAAGCCCTGGCACAGATTTTCAAAGTTATCCAAGAAACAATATTGGCTTGAGAGCACTTTGTTACTATTGTTGCACTACGCTCAGGTTTTATTCCACTTTATCTAAGAGCTCCAAGACCAGTGCTGCTGTTCTCACACTGGTGTTGTATTTTTTCCCAAGTTTCATTTTATGTAATTCAAGTATCAGAGATGGCAATAAAGGAAGTACTTCAATGAAACTTGACTTCCCTAAACAGAAGAGAGATCCTATTCCACGTCTGTTAGATCCGTTTCCTACCTAGTCAGAGTTCTGGATCTCAAGCAAGACCATTTGAAAAACGAATCAAACCAAGAAGTGTGAGAGGGACAGGAAAACACGTGACAAAGATAACAGCAAAACTAGCTAGTGAGGACTATTCTGAAATATGGAAAAAAGTAGCAAACAAAAACCTAAATCTTTGAGTAGAATATGAAGGTTTAACTATTGTAGTAAAACACATTTTAAACAGAACTTAGAGAATGAGTGACACAGGTCCCATGGGACATGCTTCATTTAAAGCCCTGATACTCATTTAAACCCTATGTTAACTTACAGAAAGTTCACACAGTCTGGATGACATACCTGCTCATAACATGCCACCAGATCTCCCAACTATAGTGCACTCTAACTGCACAATTATGGGCTCATCTTGAAGTGTTGTACAGCTCACAAGTTCTATACCGACACCAGTACAAAGAAACGGTCTTTGAAAGTATGAGGTTATAACCAAAGATTAGTTCCAAAGATTACTTACTATTTATTTATATTGAGACACTCAAGGGGAAGTAAAAAAAAAAAAAAAAGTTAATGTTTTAGTCATCTTCCTGAAGCTCAAGGTTGCAAAACAGAATAAAACATTCACACAATGAATCCACCGAGAATACTAGCAAGTTTTCTACTACTTCATTGGGTAAAAGTGAAAGAACTGGTGCTGGAAGCTCATTATTTACTCCTAAGCAGCAAGAACAGGATAGGGACAAACCTTAGTAAAAGCCACTTGGGGACGACGCAAGAAGCAAACATTTCCACAGATCAAAGATCCTCTCCCATGATCAAGTAGTGGTGTGAGACTAAGCACAGACACCTGAGAGAAAGTATCCCAGATCAAAAGCAAGTTTTCCAAAACAAATTGCATCATGCTTACAATTAACTTCTGATCCAGCAGCTACTGCCAGAAATAGTCACAAGTAATCAACTGAACAGACAACTTCTTGCCACATTAGCTAACCATGAAATAACATTATAATCTTTTTGCTTGCTGGAAAAAGAAACATAACAGTATCAAAACAAATAATTAGTAGAGCGCACACACAAGACCCACAAAGCTATCACAACAGTAGAAGTATATCTAACTAGTTGGTAAGACTTTTGTAGATGGCCAAAAACATATTACCAATTCTCTAGCACATTGCTAGCTTTGATGTCTATCAAAAAATAAAATAAAAAGATTAAGTATGTTATTTTGTTTCCAGTCTGATTAGATTCAAAAGCCAGCTAAGGCAAGTGGAAGGACTGAATTGATCACCAATTCACTACACATGCCCACAATTTCCACTGATATGCATCATGATAGAAACGAAAGTATACAAATTGATCTAGTAATACAGATAATGTAGGATTGAATTATCTAGCTGCATCATCCTCACACATCCTTAGGAATACAAGGTCAAGTATCAGACACAGAATACTGTTAGAAGATCAACCTCCACATCAGAGATGTCTTTTGAAGACCACATAAAAATAGTAATGGGTGTCTAAAGGTATGTATGGATATCTTTTTTCTTCCTTTGCCACAAGCAAAGCAGAAGATTTGGTAGCTATTTCCTTTGTTCAACTCAATTTCTTCTGAAGGTGAAACAGATCACACCAGATAAAAGCAGTTAAAAAGAAGCAATGTGCACTCGGTATCCCATGGGAGGAAAAAAGCAGGTATCAAACTTCTCAGTCCAGGCCACTGCTGCAAAAGTATCTGCCAGTGTGCCCCATGCCAACATGTGCTGCATGCAGATGGATATCACAAAAGATACATCCCTACTTCTTGTCAGAGGAAGATATATTGTGAACACACTTGTCGATGTATCCTCTGCAACAGAAAACAGTTACACTAAAGGAAATGTTTTAAGTTTTACTCCAGTCTGGAATCCCAAAATACAAAATTGACAGGAAACCATCCTTTATCTATGAAAAAAATATAAAGAAGGAAAAGGTAAAAATAGACCACCAAAACAAATCAGGACAGTGGATAGACTAGGTATACCTACTGCTTTCCTATTCAGTGGGAAAAGAGGAAATGGTCCTGGCATACCAGGACCATTCCCTACCCCAATTTGGTAGCTCACGTACAAACCCTGTATCAATTAACTAGATCTGGGTCTTCCCCACCAAGGTGCAATGGGTGGCTGAGATCTCACAGAAAGTTAACAAATCTGATATTGTGTTGGCAGTACACTGAAGCATTCACATCTGTCAGTGGGTGATAGCTCTGATGGTCAGAGGCCTGAGGTCACTGTATTTCACAGGGTCCCATCCCTATAACTAAAAAATAAACTAATTAAAATTAATCACTTGGAGAGACAGGGAGGGGGAGAAAGTAGAAACTTCTTATACCTCTTTGCTATTACAGCTGGGTTCCTACATGTCTTTTCTGGCAAAAGTGCAGGTAGCTCAAGTATGTGAATACATTACTGAGTATGACTTGATGGCAAGAAAAGCTTCCAAGACAACAGGGGAGCAAATATTCTTCCGGGGTTCATGCTATCACTGCAGGAAAAGTTGTTACAGCTCCTGCTGATTTGGAAATTTCCTCAAAATTGATTGCATTAAAATGGTACAGGCTGGCCAGAGGCTACCTAAAGATCATACAGATTATTACAGCTGTCAGAGGCTGGAGTCATTCAGAAAGTCCATTCTCCACTTCAGCAGCCCCATCTGGACAGTGAGGATGCCTGACTGCTCCCAGAGAACGACAGCTGGTTACTGATTGCTAAACAAGGCCACCCCACGCAGAGATGAAATGCCCAATTGTTGTCACTCTGATACAGTGAGCTGTACCCAAAGCTGTGGCATGGGATGAAGTGAAGGATTTCTTTGGAATTCTAGCTGCTAATGAGGCAGAGAAGCAATCTACACACTCATGTTGGGTTCCGCAATACACCCCCACAGTACTGCCACTGAGGTATCTGCACAGATCCACAATTTGCCATGCGCAAGAAGCCCAGTATTTGGAAGACATCAATACTTCTCCATGCTGTAAATCACTCTGTAAGGGGGATGATGATATCCACATCACTGAACAAGAAGCAGTAGAAGAACTGAGCAATGCCATTGAGGCAATGCAAAATCACAGCTGGGAAATGAACCCCAAGAAAATTCAGAGAACTGCCACAGGAGTAAAATTTGGAAGGATAATTTGGCAGGCACTTTACAGAGTGATGCCCAAATCAGCTGAACAAATTATACTTTATATGTAGCAGAAATGCAAAGTGGAAACACAGAAAACTATTGGTCTATCATGGTTTCAGAGGCAATTTATACCATATTTGGCCCAGATATTAAGATCATTATATAATATAATAATAACAAAAAAAAAAAAGGTCAGGTTTACATCTCCCCGCCAAAACAAAGTAAGAGAAAACAGGACAAATTGTCCTACTTAACAAGAGCATGCCTCTCCTTTGGGCACAGCAGTTCCCACTGTGTAAGCAATTAACCCAAGAGGAGAATGGATGTTCCACTGACTGGAGATCAAGAAATGTAAAAGAAAAACTGCAATGGAAAGCAACATCCTTTGAAATGGCTGAGCAAACCTTCCTAACCTATCAAGGAAACGGAGGAGCAAGCAATATGTTAAATTAATGGGTGTATCTATGGTGCTGGAAGAACGATCAGCTTCAGAAGTCTTTTTTCTGACTCTTGGGCAGCATACAAAGGTTTCACACCATGCTCTAGGAAATGACAAGCAGATGACTGGATGATACATGGTACACCTCACCAGGGTTTGGTGTATAAAAGCATTGCTTACTTAGCAGTGAGAGACATGTAGATGCCTATACTGCAAATCATGCTGAGCTAATGCAGGATCACAATGCAGTTGCTCATCAGTTACCTAAGATAAGTATTTCTGCAATAACCCCTAGTGAGGATGTGTTAGTTGAGTGGACTCTCCTAAGAATTCAAGTCATTCAGGGATACTTGCTATCTACAAATGAGGACAAAATAAGAGGCAATCCTTGCTCCGGAGAGACCATTCAAAATGTCTTTTAAGAATACCTGAAAATAACAAGAAGAAGCAAGAAAAACTGCCACAACAGCCCTAGGGAAAGATAGAGCACTAGGTGGTCCTAAGCTGCACCTGACAGACATTACATTGGGCCACTTCCAAAAGGCCAGAGTTTGCAATAAATACTGGTGATGGCAGATATATGTACAATCACCTGACCGTGATTGCTTACCTCCCCTGCCAACCACAAGTTCAGTATGAAAGGCCTTCACTTTTTAAACCAATGGTGAGGTATTCCCACTTGCATTAAATCAAATAAGGGTTGTCATTTCCAGGAGAAATGGTCCAGCTGTGGGATGGTGAACATCAGGTAACATGAGTTTATCACACATCCCCATCAACCTTGTGGAGCCAGTTTAGTAAAGCATACTAAAAGGCTTACCAAAAACCAGTTGTGAATTCTTCCACCTACCTGCCCTTCGGTGGATTTGGCCAACAGTGCATCAGTAATTCTGAATAGGAGGGCGTGAGTCCCAGGTTACAGCACTTACAAACTATTGTCAGGTCATCACCACACAGCAACAGACACCAGGTTCCTGTCTGAGACAGAAGAGAGGGGTGCATCTTGGTACTGGAAAGACAATCTTGTTTACAATAATCCCTGCCAGGATACTGGCCCAGGTGCCAGAAACTATGTCCCTAATTTCAGAACACTTTGCCAATAATCCTTAATATGTTCTGCAACATTATTTTTCAAAAATTATGCTTCCCATTCCTTCAACAGAGAGCGGATGTGGGCATTCTCCCTGGGAATTCTCATAGTTACATTTAACCCACAGCGACATCCGTTGGCAACCTGGGAGTGACGGTGGTGCTCAGTCACACCTGCCCAGCATAGTTTCGGGCACAAAGGACACTCCAGGGGGAACTAAAAGGCCAATTTTTGGAGCTGATCAACATCCAAGGATGACAGCAAAGAGAGACTTGAAAATGGATGTGTGGGGGAAGATCTGCATGCTCTGATGACCCTCAAAGAGATTGCTTTACCTTGCCCTTGTTATGTACTACTGACCTCTTACAGAATAAAGTAATTCTCATCAGTGAGAGTTACTAACTCTCTTTCATACAAACTAAAATGTTGAAACATCTTTGGTATGCTAGAGTTAATAAGATTAATACCATTCCATGAAAGAAAGACCATAATAACTCACTGCCACTACGTGAAGAGCAATTTAATTTTGATTCTCTCTCAACACTGGTGTCAGAATCATGTGGGGGAGGGGTTGCACATGTGCCACTTGCAGGAGGCAACTAGAAGTAGATGGGAGAAAGCCTTGTCTCTGGGGGGACTTTGCTTGGCAACCATTTCATATCTCACATGGGACAAGCAGTCAGCAGGAGACAAACAGGGACACTGTACCCTCCAGAGAGGTTCTCCAATCAGATGGGGAAAAGGTCTCCACCAATGCACCGCAGCAGAAGGCTGGACTGAGCCAATGGTCTCCTGTCAGCAGACAGACTCTGGGAGGAGCCAGGGGGCATAAAATTGACTGAGTCACAAGCTCCGGGGCTTTTTTGACTCAGGCTTTTTGAGCTGAGGCTTTCGGTCTTGTCTTTCTGCCCAGGTTTGAGGTCTGCTTCTTGCCCTGGCTCTAGCCTGTTCTTGTCCTTTTTGCCCTGGCTCCAGCCTGCTTTATGGCTCTTCTGCCCTCGCTGGCCCTTGCTCTCCCTCCCTCTCGCTGGGCGCTCGGCTGGACACCGGCTGACCTCCGAGCCTTGTGTATAGCCTGTGTCCTGCCCTACCCCTTCGCCTGTCCCAGCCGCCACCTGTCCTGCCTCCCTGTGTTCCTGTCCGACGCCCTGCCCGCTTTGTCCCTGCGTTCCTGCCTGCCTCTAACCTTGCTTCGCCTATCCAGCCTGCCGCCGCGGTCACCGCCGCTACCCTGTCCAGGGTTCTGCACCTCCTGCCAGAGCGGCCACCCCCTCACCTCGTGTCCGGCCGCCCTCGCCGCGGGAGCTGTGCCTCTCCGAGAGCTGCGCAGGCTGCCCGGCAGGCAGAGTGCATACACCCCTGCCACTTGGACACTGAGGGCACTCCCCGACCCCCTGGTGCTAACGCCCGCTTTTTCTCTGTCTCCCCTCTCTCTTTCTACCCCCATTCTTTTTCATCTTCCTTCCTCCTTTTCTGTCTTTTCTAGTCCTCTTTAGTAGGGCAACTCCCTCTGTTTTTGTTACAAATAAACTGTTCTCAGATACGATACTGTCTCGTTTGACTTAAATTCATCCTAGATCATCTGTTTTAAAAGAACTCCTCGCAGTTCCCCACAGTGGAACACAACACACTACCAAGCTGTGAAGCTTGTGACTTATGGAAAACATGAAAGATAATTGTCCTTTCTGAGAAAATTATATAGGAAATTTCTTATGGGAATTGTAAGGTAATTTCACATAAACCACTACATCTTACTTCAGCTTATTAACTAACAATTTAAGCCTGCTTTAGATTTTGAGATCATATCCTGAAGAAACACATTTTCAGGTGTGCAAAGCTGTCAGCAAAAACAGCCTCAAGCCATTTCCAGAGCTGGACCCTTACCACGCAGCAGCAGGTGGACACAGCACATACGTGGAGCCCAACCTAGTGTAAGAGAGACATGGACATACAGGGCAAGACCAAACACAGGATACAAAGCTGATTGAGGGACTACAGCATCTGTCATACGAGGAGAGGTGGTACTGTTTACAGCCTGAAGAGAAGGCCTGCTTAGGATGAGGTGAAACCTAATCAATACACGTAAACAAAAGACTGATCAGCACGGGATGAAAGCATGTCAGATTTTCCTCAGCAGTGTCCACTGACTTTTAGAAAAGAGTCAATAGGGATAAACTGAATCAGAAGAAATTCTACATGCACAAAAGAATACACTTGCTTATTCTAGGAGTGGTCAAACATAGGAAAAGGCTGCCAAGACAAGCTGTGGAGTCTCCATCCATGGAATTACTCAAAACCTGAGAGAACACAGTCATATGCAATCTGATGCTGGTCCTATTTAACTGAGGGTGGAGTTACACTACATCATGTCCAAAGGCTCCCTGCCACCTCAACCACTCTGTGATCCTATATTAATCTCACAGGAAGAAAGCTGGGTGAGGCAGTCAAAGAAAAGACAAAAAAAAAAAAAATATTAGCAAGCCAATTTTTTTGGCCAAAAAGAAACAAAACTGGAAATCACTGTTTAATTAACATTCTGGTAACTGTCGTGTGTAATAAAAACTACATTATATATGAATAGCTTTTATAAGAACAGCTAGGTTATTCCAAACTAGGTACTACAGCAAGTTCTTCTGGAAGGACTACAGTAAAATAACATTCTTAAAATGGTGATTAAAATACATTAACACTGTCTCAATATAGACAACAGTAAACAAGCAAAAAGCATAAAGTATTTCAAGTCAGGATAAAAAGGATGCTTTAAAATCCAGCATAAATCCTTAATCTCTCCCATAACGAGATCAGGATTCTTGGTACCATAAAATCCATCTCCTTAATCTGAGGTCAGGGTACAACAGCAAAAGGAATTAAAACAAACTGAATTTAACCAATCTGAATATAAATAATCCATGGAAAACTAAAGAATATAGCATCGAAATCTGCAGCAGAGCAGATTCTAAAAACTCTAGCTCCCCTCCCCCCCCTTAAGTGGACTGCTGTAAGCAGGCAAGGCTGACTTGCCCAGTTTTCAAATTCCTTCTCTTCACTCCTAATTTAGGGCACATGAACGAGATTCAGGGAGAACTCTACTAAAGGAAGCTGACTTGTAAAGCAAAATAATCACTGACACTCTGGAACAGTCACGACGCAATAAGCACTGTTGTTGTTATTGATAAAACACTGGACTACAACCACGTTCAGTCCCTGAACAGACATAAAGGTGCAGTTTCACAAAGAGTTAACTCAACTGGGAAGGGGTACAGGGAGGAATCATAAATGACAGGTGGGTATGTGCTTCTAAAAGAAAAAGCTATAGCTTCCTGAAGAGGATGAAGAAGGTAAGCATAATTGTGTACCAATTATGCTGGATTATGAATGCATGTTAACGAATCCCACAGAACAAAGCATTCAACCATTCTCCATAATTACTAATGTAAACTTTTAAATATCTGTTAAAGACATGAGAGGTAATAAATTTACTGTGACATAGGTTAGTTGTACGACCCATTCCATTCAGTCTTTCGTTCTCTCTTCCACCTCACTTCACGTTAGCCTGATTTTCAACCTTACAGTCTTTACTTCAGTTTTTTTTTCAGTCACTAGTTCATATAAGCCCACCTCTTATTCCAGTTTTCTTCCCTTGAGCCAGATCTTCGTCCGCCCATCCCCAGAGTTCACAGAGTTTCTCCCTCTCCTGGCTGTACGTCCCTACCAGGTCATGGTCCCAACAGTATCTACAGACACCACATTTCTCTGCACACTGGCTTGCTCCTGCAGACTGACCTTCAATGCAACTCTTCCTCTCCTCCCCAGTTCACCTACTTTTCCTTACATTCTCTTCTAGTCTGTTTGCACTCCTCTTATTCTCTTCACAGCAAAACAACACCTCAACCTTCAACTGGAAGACTTCACCACCAATATTCAGTAACTTGTCAATGTTAACAGTCTGTAACAGAAACTTACTGTGGGAAGTGAAGTATCAGACAGCCTTCAAAGCCTTCAAGGCTACCATCACGTAGTTTAGAAATGTACTTTGGACCTACTGCTGCTTACAAGTACATTAATTCACCTTAGTTTCAATAAAGGTGTTCTATTAAAACTGAATCAAAGAGAAAAGGAAATGGAATAGATTCTGAAGTAAAAAGTAATTAGAAACAGAATGGCAGAAAAAAATTACATATGAACTTACTTACATTATCTTAGAAAATTATACCATCTTTCTTCAATGAAACAAAAGATCATTCCCCAAGACAAAAGAAAATGCAGTAGAGCTGGCTGGGGTGGGGGGATTCACTATTTCTTCATCCATACTACAACATGGGGGGATTATTAAATGTGAGGAAAGTGGATTAGAAGACGTGAAAAAAAATCCCAACTCATTATGAATGGTTAAACAAAGACAATTGAAACAAGATTACAAGTGATAATTTCATTAACTGTTTCATAAATATAGCCTTATATCTGCATATCTGAACTTTTTCTGATTCAGCTTCATTCCCCTTCCCCATGTCCTGTCACTGTTCCCCAGAGAAAGCAGATTTGTACCATCCGCTCCACTTCTTCCCTTGAGAAAGCTGTAGTCTGCAATGGGGTCACACTCAGCCTTCTCTTTTCCAAGCTGAATCCAATAAGCTCTTAGTTTTCCCAGTATGTAATGAAACAAAGACAATCTGGACTGTTCAGCCCAACAACATGAAGTCTAAGAGTCTAACATAACTGTTCTCTGCAAATAAATAGAAGTATATACAGAGAACAAACTAAGAATTAAGCTACTGAATGATACTAAACAAGAAAAATGAGTATACATGAAGACTGTGAATAATTTAGGCTGAAAATTAGACTGATATTTTCGAAACAAGCCAGAAAGGGTATGCTGTGGGTCCTACTTTTTAAATGAGTAATCATTTTATCGTATGGATCAAAGGACATTACTTAGAGGTCTGTAACAGAAAGCAAATGTACAGCTAACCAAAACCCCCATTTTATATGTTGGTGGAAGGGATAAAAGCAAAATAAATCTTCTGTAGTTTTGTAGTGGTCCTCTAGTGTTAATCTAGTCCTGTCCTTTGGGAAAAAAAAAAAACCCACAAACCTTGAGTTCCATATAAACATTTCCTCATAATCCCTCTTTGTTCCCAAGTATGAAAGACTAATAATCTCTTTTTTGTTAAAGTATGAAGACCTGAGGCATACACAACACAGAAGACTCTGAAAGCAAGTAGGCCACTTGCAACATACAATGGGAGTGTCAGAAGAAAACTTTTTTTTTTTGCTTATTTAACTCTTGATTAATCCTACACACTAGGGATTCTGACACAGAGACAGATGATTTTACAACAGACAAACTTTTGAGATACCACTGTTTTGTAGGGATTTCTACAGTAAAGTACTTGTATTAGCACACTAGGACCATGAATGTACAACAGAACAGACTAAAACACTAGAATAGTGAGCCATAACAGTCAAGTGGAGCCATAGCATCCAAGAAAGAATATTGGTCACTGTGCAACGGAACTGGGAGGCAGCAATGGAGTATGAGACCATACCACATTCATGGATCGGCAAATAGTATATGACTCAACATCACCTTCAGCATTCTTTGTCCAAAGGGAAGATAAATGCAGCAAAGATCACGCAACATCATCACCAGTCAAGAATAAACCAAAAGACACAGTGAGGACTTGGCAGCCAGCATTGTTTCTCCCTTGTCACTGCAAGTAATCATACTGAGACAGCCATCTGTCCCGGTCCTCGTAAGTGTAGGACTCCAAAGCAAGAGTATGAAAGGATGAAAAAAATCTATGAGATTTCAAATACAGGTTCGTGAAAATTAATTTGTTCAAAAATAGAAGTCATGTTTCCGTCTATCCAGTGATCTATTGTGAGCTGCTGCACTTTAAACTCTCCTTTCATATGGTTACACACACTGTTTGGCTATTGCGGAACCTTGGTATCTTAAACCAGAGCACTTGCCAAGCAACATCTGTTGCATAAAATGCAGGAACTTCACCACTGCAGCAGGAACAGCCTAAGTTATCATTTACTGCCTTTCAGTTTCAGCAAAACACACTTTGTTCTTTGCATAAAATGGTGGGTTCTGCTGAGTATTTTCATTGTCAATAATAGAATACATTGATGGGTGGGGGTAAAGCGAGAAAACCCCTTCCTCTAAAACGCACAGCAAGTGCTTATAGGGCTTGGAGTACTGCTGCAACAGAGTTCTTCCAACTAATAACTGCTAAGTGTCTTCCTTAGAAACACACTGCCTGACCTCCACCTATTAAATAAATTGGAAGAGCTTGCTTTCTTCTGTCATCTCTTCATATACAATCTATGTGTATCCTTTTAGTGGCTAGTGTTCAACTTCATTCACTTTCTCACATAGATATGAAAGAGAATCTCTACCCAACTTCTGTTTCTCAACAGTAGTAACAATAAACCCCAAAATTTTAGACATATACCTGAAAAACAGTGCTTCAAAAAACAGCACTAACCATGAATTTTGCTTCCCATATATACTACACTATTTTTGTGAGTACTTGTTCTTTGCTCACATGGCCCCAAGTTATATCTCAAAATCCTACTTGATTTCACTTTATGTTTCCAGAATGTTATAATAACAAAAGTGCTCCACACTTTCATTCCCATGTACTTTTAATACAAATTCACACTGAAATATTTGTTTAACATAAATTATAAAACAACCCATAAAATCTGAGATCTAATGAACCAAAATATTTTTCAAGTAAAACTTTTACATCTTTATGCAGGAAAATGCTTTTAGTTGATTAAACAATCCTGAACAATATATAAATAACACCCTCTCCTCCTTATCTTGGCCCATTGGAAGAAACTGATTTTGAGTACAGGTAGGATTGACAGGAAATGAAATAGAGTCCTTCACTTACACAGAGAAATTAAGGGGGTTATTCATTAAGGAGTATGTTGTAAATTCTCACTGTCTTTCTGCTGCCCTATGCATTTCAATTTTTTATGTCCTGACTGCCTTACAGAGGAGATAAAAAACAAAAAGGAGGAAAAAGAAAAAGAGGCAGGGAGAGGTGAAAAGTGGTGAGGAAAAGCAAAACAGAGGGGGGAAAGGTAAAAGGGGGGAAGGCAACAGAAGTGGGGGAAGGCGACGAAAAAGGTGATGGGAAAAGAAAGAGGAAAAGAGGGGAAAAGGAAAAAAAAATAAGTAGAAAAATGAGAGAGGAAGAAGAGGACAAAAAAGAAAAAGGGGGTGGAGAAAAAAGAGGGCAGGAGAAGAGGAAAAAACAGAGAGAGAAAAAGGAGGAAAAAAGAGAGAAAGAAAGGAGAAAAATACTTAGCTGTGCCTTGAAAAACACCTTGCACTCATTTGATTCACCCAAGCTCTGTGGCATGAAGAAAACATTTCTCACTAGTCAGAGAATGGCCAGTGTTTCTTTCTGCCACTTTAGCATTAGACTGAACTTGGATGCCTTAAGTAGAGACCTTTTAAAAATTATTCAGAATATTTTGACTATACAGACTGTCATTCTGGATGAGGCTGGTAGAACAGTCTGGTAAACCAGTCTAGCAACAATTTGCTCAGATCAGCCAGCACTAGATCTTGTCCTCAAGACACAAAACCACTAACATGGTATAGCCTCTCGGCACCATACAGAATATGGTAGATATGGTATAACCTACTCTTTCAAGTATTTAATCCTAGTTGATAGCAATTGTTTTAAAGTATACACTAGAAATACTTTTTCTAGCTTGTTTGGCTTCATTTGTGATACATTTCAGAACTCTGTACTAGTTATAAGTTTGGATAGTATTACTATAAGCACCCCAGGAGATTTATTCATCTTGAATATCACAAGCAATGGTCAGATACAATTAAGGATTAAATGGAAACCTGGCAAGTTATGAAATTCCTTTTAAGTACAGTCTTAATTTCATTGTGCATGCCATCATTTTTGAGTATGCAATATGAATACTTCTGTCAATCTATAAAATGAGAACTTCAGAACAAATCCCAATCTCTTGGCACCTTCTGAGCCATTACTACATATAATATGGAAGCAGTATGATAAGAGTAAGTTTGTCTTCAATATATATGCATTTTTCAACACAGTTCTTTTGGATTCACCTCTAAGGAACCACGAAAAATTTCTCTCTGACCATTTTGTGGTATCAGCCACATGCAGGGCAATAACCTCCACAACAAGCAGATCAATCTTATCTGGTATTATTTGACACTTGGCAGCGCTGAGATTCTCTCACTTGACAAGGAAACAGATAAAGCATCAAAATGGTGGGTTTGTATTCCGGATTGGATCTCTGGGATTACTTTGAGCCTGCTCGCACACACACTTGTGCAGACGTCTGCCTCCATATGTCAAAGGAAGTATCTCCTTTTTGGCTACTTGCAAGCCATTACCTCCTAGATCTCTCATTTTCACCTGTCCCAATGGTGAGATCACCACATCAAAGAAGCTAGCTGAGTATGTAAGGACTAAATTCAATTCACTTTCAATTTTTCCTATGTGCACTAGTCAGAAAATATGCTTCAGTCTTTTAGAGAAGTTATTTCTGAAAACTAGCTCCTGATTTCAGATTTACAGTACAAGACAGACTCATGATTTCAGATCTACAGCACAAAACAGAAATATAAATAAGAATCCAATACGTAAGTACTTAAAAAAATTAAGTTCAGTTAAAATTTTGGTATTAAACTGTAATTTTCTGAAAGCCATATATTTATTACTGATGTTTTTAATGTGAGAATCCCTGAAAACACAGAGAATGAGTAGCCCAAATCAAAAAGGAAACAAAACACCTGATTCATATCAAGTGACATATCATAAAGAGACTTGTGATATTAAAAACGCCTGTTGTCTCGTACGAAAACTTCCATTTCCATGCCAAACACTTTTTCTTTAACAAGTAGCTTAAAAATTCTAATTAATGCAAGTGTTTTGTCTTATTTTTTTTACTCCAATCTATAAGAACACTCATCTGCAAGCCTACAGCATGCAATGTGAAAACAGTCTATGGTAAAACGCACCAACCTGCCAATGACGGCACCTCCACGTTCGCAGTCCACAAGACAGTCCGAGAACTGACGGTGACTTTACCACTGCTGAAGAGCTTTGGGACCCACCCCTTCACATAGCAGTTCTCACAGCACAGCCACGCTCTGGCAAGTGTATAGTTATCTGGCACGTTCAAAAACATGTGCGAACCAATTTGTAAGAGACTGATACACAAAACATGCGTATTTTGAAAGTAATGCCTGAAAGTAATACATGAGTTTTGAAGGTACAGAATGAGCAGTGAAGGCTTAAAAAAAACCCAAAAACAAACAAAATCAAACGAACAAAAACAAAACAAAACCAAACCAAAACCAACAAAACAAAAACAAAAAAAAAAAAAAAAAAAAAACAAAAAAAAAAAAAAAAAAAAAACACACAAAAAAAAAAAAACAAAACACCACCACCACTCCCAGGGACTACTGGAAACCATACCCAACTCGAAACAGCTGGAAGTCGAAACTAACAAAACGTCAGCACTTGACCGCTTCTCACGGCTGGACACCCAGAGGTGAAGAAATGACGGCGCCACCGGGGCAGTGCCAAAGTCCGAAGG
>VWZT01006550.1:0-15637 GCA_013397055.1 Pachycephala philippinensis
GTGATGATAGGGGTAGGTCTGGAATAGGAACAGGAATGGGGCTGAGGATGAGGAGGAGATGAGAATGGGACTGAGCTGGGGTTGAGGATGAATGTAGGGATGGGGCAGGGATAGAAATGGGGATGGATTGGGATGGGGATGTGGATGAGGATAGGGGTGGTGCTGGGAAGGGATCCCAGTTCCAGTGGGACACATTAGCTTGGGAATTCACTCACCAAGGGCCCGAGGCACTGCCCCAGTCCCCTGTCCCACTCCCTGAAAGATGCTGACTCAGCACCCCCCAAAATTGCTGCGTCTGCTGCCCAGGAATGTGTTGTTCAGCCCTGGGAAGAGCAGGGATGGTGCTGGGCTCTGGATGCTCAGCCCTGGGAAGAGCAGGGATGGTGCTGGGCCCTGGGTGCTGGGCCCTGGGAAGAGCAGGGATGGAGCTGGGCCCTGGGTGCTCAGCCCTGGGAAGAACAGGGATGGTGCTGGGCCCTGGGTGCTCAGCCCTAGGAAGAGCAGGGATGGTGCTGGGCCCTGGATGCTCAGCCCTGGGAAGAGCAGGAATGGTGCTGGGCCCTGGGTGCTCAGCCCTGGGAAGAGCAGGGATGGAGCTGGGCCCTGGGTGCTCAGCCCCAGCTGCTGCTCCCCGTGCTGAGCTCTCCTCACATCCAGCATCCCCTGCCTGGGCTGTCCCCGCTCGCTGCTCCCTCAAAGCTCGTGTGGCTCCTTTGATAGAGCCACATCAAAGAGAGGGTGGGAGCCTTCCCCACCACGGGAGGCTCAGGAGGGACGGGGATGCTTTCACCGGAGCCTGGGGATGTCAGACAGATCAGGGAAGTGACAGCTTGGAAGGCAAGGAATGAGCTTTGTGATTTGTGCTCCCTGAGAAAACTCCTAAAACCTTTAAGATCTTGACAGGATTTTACATGAAAAGGGCCAGGACTTTTCCCTGGGTTTGTGTGTCTTGAAATATCCCTTTGCTAGGCTTGGGCTTGCAACTCGTTGGTCAAATTGTCTGAATTTCTGTGATTCTATAAAGGAATTCCTGATGGGGTGAAAGGGGCTTGTGCTGGGCTGGCGGGGTCAGAGCCACGGGCAGAGCTCTGGGGGAAGGAGAGGAATCTCCCCCAGCGATGAAATTAAATCTGCAAAACCTCACAGTGAGATAACTCTCCACTCAAAAGCTTAAAAAATAGCAGCAAGCTTCCTTCTCAGTGTGAGTCAATCCCACAGCAGCGGGCAGGAGAGCTTGGGATGCTTCAGGGTGAGCCAGCCCCAAGCCCAAAGGTTTCTGTGTTGTAAACATTGCAAAGAGAGGGTTTGGGGCAGGGCTGGAAGAGGAGGGTAGGACTGGAATCAACCCCCCTGTCACCAGGCCAGTGTTTTGCAGTCTTGGGTAACCCAGTGATTGATTTCAATCCAGAGGAACCCCAGGAATATTCCCACAGTGACTCCCCTCCAAAGCCCTCATCCACCTCTCCATAGGTTTGTAAATGTTCAACATCTGAGCTAAAGAGATGAGAAAAAGGCAAGAACATTGGAGCATCTTGCTGCTTTCTTTTCCCTGGTTTGTTCTCTTTCCAAAATAAATAATTCTTGGTTGGCTGAGACCAAAACAGTCCCAGGAATTTTGTTTTCCCATCTGTGTAATCAGCCTTTGCAAACAGGAGTTTGTGCTCTCCTGATCATCTCCATTTATCACTTCCCTGCCTATTCAAATTTCCAGCTCCGGGTGGTTTCCTACAAATTTCCTGCTGCCAGAGCCCAGTGTTGTGGGGAGGGGAGAGAGGCTGATAAAAACCTGCACCTCACTGCTTTGCCTTTCTGAGGTTTCCTCAGACTAAACTGATCTTAACTCACCACTCCTGATTTCAGCACAGCCAGCTGAGTGTGGCTGGACTTGGAAGAGCACAGGAGGCTTTTGCAAACTCCAGCTGCTGTAAAAGGGTCTCTCTCACAGGGTTTGGCTGAAGCCTTGAGAGCATTTCGGGACAGGGAATGGCAAGGTGTCACAGGACATGGCTGGTGTGGATGGACTGAATCCTTACTTTTGGAAGAGAATTTGGGTTGATTGCCTGGTTTTGTGTGCCCCAGGTCTCTCCAATGGCCCTGAAGCAATGGAAGTGGATGGTCTCCAGGAAGTGCCCCTGTGCAGCTGTCGAATGGAAACCCCCAAAAGCAGAGAGATCACCACATTAGCCAACAACCAGTGCATGGCCACGGAGAGCGTGGATAACGAGGTAGGAGCCTGTCCTTTAGCTCCCACAGCCTTTCCTGCTGAGGACAAGGCCCCAAAGAGTGAAAAGCTGTGCCAGGAGCACGGGTGGGCTCACACAGGGGCACTGGGACCCACTGGTGTGAGGAATGGCAGGGCCAGGGTCGCCTTTGCTCAGCTGAGGGCTCCAGCACCCTGTGCCTGTCCCAGCGCCACGGTGAGGCCCCTGGGAAGGGAGCAGGGGCTGTGTCTGCACTGGGAGAGGCTCTGGGTGGGTCTCTGGCTTGTCCTGGCCCGTGTGGCTGCATCTGCTCGGTGTCACATCCACACTTCAGGGCTGAGAGACACGAACCTGCATCAGAGGGAGCAAATCCACTCAAGGATTGGAGCTGGTTTCCCTTGAGCACGAAGGAACTGCTGCAAACCTTTCTGTGGCCAGGTGTTTGAGTTTCAGGAGCTTGGCATGGCCTCTGCTGCCCCAGCCTTCCTCTCTCCTCCTCTCTTTCTGTGCCAAAGCTTCCATGTCCTGGCAGCTCTGCAGCCCCAGGTCTGGCAGGGGTTGCACTCAGCGCCTTTGGGGCGCTCACGGCTGGGCTGGTTGGGCTCTGCTGGTTCCAGAAGTGTGGAAGGAAGTGGCAGAAGTGACTCCATCCCAAAATGTGGGAAGTGAGAACTGCAGGATGGGGATGCACTTGGTGGATTCTCCTCTTACTGGGAGGCACTGGGGTTTCTTTTCAGCTTCAGCCTCACTGCAGCTCTCTCACACTCACTGGAGTGAGACTATCCCTAATTCTCCTCCAGGATCCCAGGAGAAGGGTGGATGGAGGGAAGAAGGGATAATCAGGTCTGTAGACCAGCTCTGTTAGTGTGTTAGACCGTTCTGTTAGTATGTGCTGGAGAGAGGAATTTCCAAAGAATGGCAAAATTGATTCATTGAAGAGAAAATGTCCTGGGAGACTCATCAGAGAGAGGAGGGACCCCAGGGTTTCTAAACAAACACAAGGTGTGGGAAAGAATTCCTGCTCCTGGCTATGGTGGGTTGACAGTTCTGTCCCTGGATAAATCACAGGGAGGATTAGCAAAGGCCATGCTTCACGTTAGATTCTTTTTAATAATGGGATAAATGACTCAGAGATGTTAGAGGAATATTTTACGTGTGAAAAGTGGCTTCTCCAGACTGTCATGTCCTTGGAGAGTGTTATAAATAGTTATGAGCACCCTGCTGCACTCTCTAATGGTTGGAAAACAGCAATTAATCACGTTAAACTTTTTTTTAGAGTTTCTAACAAATAATAAAGTGTGGCAGAGTAGTGCAGGGTCTTCCTCACACGGGTGGTGCAGCTTTCCACTTGTAAATGGATTTCCTCTGCTCAGTGAAATTCCTTCTCAGGAAAAGATCCTTGTGCCACCCCTGCAGCCCCCGGGCTCGGGGTGGTGACAGGGATCACTCTGGCCAAGGTGTCCCAACCACAGCAAGGCTCTGCAGCTGGAATTTGGGAAAGCTGAACTGGAGATGCCAGGGAGAATGATGAGCTTAGGTTCAAATCCATTCTCTTTTCCCACAGGGATGTTGCTTCTGCAGGAGTAGAATTAAAAAAAAAATAGAGAGAAAGTTTAGTTTTGTTGAGAAAAAGCCGCGAATCCTTGGCTGTAGCAGAGGGACAGTCTGTGGCACTGGGTCCCTGCCTGACCCTGCCACGAGGACAATAAACTCTGCACTTCCCTCCCAGGGACCTTTCCTTGGAGCAGCCTTTCACCTTCATACTCCTAGTTTATAAATCTCCTTTGCCAGGTATTTGGGGAAAGCAGGATTATTATCAAAGAGAGCTTGAAACAGAACCCAAAGGGTGTTGTGTCCTTCAGGCAGGTGACAGCTGGGCTGGGACACTCTGGGGGCTGCAGGAGGGGCTGATCCCTCTGTGCCCAGAGCAAGGAACACTGCTGGGAACAGGGAACCCCAATTCTGGATCCTGCTGCCAGGGACAGGACAAGGAGGGGCACGAGAAGGCCTGCAGTGATAGGAGGAGGGGGATGGCTTTTAGGTGAAAATTGGAAATGGGGAAGGAATTGTTCCCTGTGAGGGTGGGGAGGCCCTGGCACAGGGTGCCCAGAGAAGCTGTGGCTGCCCCTGGATCCCTGGCAGTGCCCAAGGCCAGGCTGGAGCAGCCTGGGACAGTGGAAGGTGTCCCTGGCATGGCAGGGTTTGGAATGGGATGGGATTTAAGGTCCCTCCAACCCAAACCATTCCATGGTTCTGCGATTCTCTAGTTTTTAAGCCCAGAGCTCTAGATGGGTGAAATCCTTTGGAAAACCTGCTCCAAACACCACTTCAGCTGAGCTCTCATGAAAGCCTGGCTCTTCATCCCTGTGGTCTGGGCAGGGGCCAGTGCTGGAACCAGCACAGACGATAACTCTGCTGGCAATGAGGAGCAATTATTTCTCCCTTTATCTCGCCGTGACTCCGACTTCTGAGCAGTAACAAGATTTAGTGCGGCCGGTCTCGTTCTCTTGGTCACTGACACCCGCTCTTCCTGGCAAGAGGAGAGTGTGTGTTGTGTGAGTCAGGCCCCTGGGACTGCCCCTTCTGCTGCTTGGCTGTTGCCTATTTCCAGTTACGATTTCCTCGTTGTTGTTGTTGTTGTTGCAAGGAACAAATGACTCGGGGTGCACATGCATGTTAGTTAGTAAATGATGCATTCCTTCCTGAGAGCAGCTCTCACAGCTTCCTGCTGCACTGCTAATGCTCTCTGGCACACAGCTGAATTCCTGTGAAAAAGCCAGGCCTCCTCCTCGAGGCAGCGTGCAAAATCTTCCTCCGCACAAGCACAGGGAGTGTTGTGGTCTCCAGTAATTTCATTTCCTTTAATTTCTCCTGTTCCAGCTGGGCCGATGCACAAACAGTGTGGTTAAGTATGAACTGATGCGCCCGTCTAACAAAGTCCAGCTTTTGGTGCTGTGTGAGGACCATAGAGGGAGGATGGTGAAACACCAGTGTTGCCCTGGCTGTGGATACTTTTGCACTGCAGTAAGTCCGTGCTCTCGATCTAGGGAAGGGGGTACCTGTTGCAGTAGCTGGAAGCTGAAGGTGGAGATGGTCCCTAAAGGGGTTTCCTGACTTCCTGGCATCAGCCCCACCTCGTTCCACAGCACATCAGGAGGTGTTTTCCATAGGAATGTGTGTGAGGGTAGCTGAAATCATCACCTTTATCTTCCTGGAGACCCCCAAGGGGTGTTACCAAAGGGATTTCACATGCTGGAGGTGTTGCCTTTGGAATTTCTTTGTTGTTTTTCTTTCTGTGTACAGATCAATCACATCACAAAATGTCTTAGCTTGGTTTGTAAATGAACCTGTGCCCCCACCTCTGTGTCCCCTCAGGACGGGGACCCTGAGTGGTGGCACTGGACCAAGGCAGTGTTGGAGATCTCAATTAGATCAGATATTAGGGAGATAAAATATTAGGAAGAAATTCTTCCCTGTGAGGGTGGTGAGGCCCTGGCCCAGAGAAGCTGTGACTGCCCCTGGATCCCTGGAAGTGTCCAAGGCCAGGTTGGAGCACCCTGGGCTAGTGGAAGGTGTCCCTGCCCATGGCAGGGGGGTGGAACCAGATGAGATTTAAGGTCCCTTCCAACCCAAACCACTCTGTGACCTCCTGCTGCTTCTTCCACCTCTGCCACCGAGGCTTTTAAGGGACTTGGTACAGTCCTTTAGTGGTCAGTGTCCTGCTTTGCCTGTGGATAAAGCTGAAAGGCACCAATTGAGGCCTCACGGAGTGATGATGAGGCTTAATTGTGTGATGCTGGTATTTTTCGAGATGACTCAAGGAAAGATGCTGCAGTAGTCTCAAGCATTATTGTAGTCAATGGAGCCATCCTGGGTTTTCCTGCTGAGTCAAAGATCCTTTAGAAGATAAAACACTCGAAACCCTTCAAGGCATTTTGCAAAGCTGAAATAGAGTTAATTAGATGGCTTGAGAGAACTGAATTCAGGAGAAGAGGGGCTTTGACTGGCCTTTCCTTGCACTCTCTCACACCTCTCAGTGCTGTGACCTGGAGTGTCTGTGCCACCCATCACTGACCCAGAGCACAGCAGGGCTTCAGGCAGCACTGACACCACAGGGCAAGGGCTTTTGGGCTCCTGCACAGCAGTGGCAGGGACTTGGCTAGAAAGGGAAAATAATTTGAAGAGGAATTGCCCAGTTCGTTGCATGAGCAGACAGCTTGGTTGGGTTAATTAGGCTGGGCCAGGCAGAAGAGTCACATAATTTGGGTTACAGCGGGGTCAGCGACAGATTTGTGCAGGTTCTTGAATGCTTTGTGTACAGCTGTGTTTTAGGTAGTTTTAAGGCTGGCTCAGCACAGGTCTGAAGTTTTGTTCTCCAGTTTTGGGGGCGTCCTTACAGTGCACTGGCACTTCTAGAGACAGAAGCGAGAACTTCAAGCGTTAGAGGGAAGAGCTGGAAATCGGGACTCCTTTGTTCTGTTTCCCAAGCACAATCCAAAACCTTGCTTTGCAGTCCTTAACCAAGTGAGTTTTTCCCCCTTTACCTTGGTTTTGTTCTCTTCTAAAGAAGTGGCAGTGCTTTTCTTTACTGTACTGGACGCAGCAGGGCCGAGAGAGGTGGTGAGAGGAGTGGCATGGAGCGTGTGAAGGGCTGAGGCACGGCCCGAGTGGGGGCTGAACTCCTTCTCTGTGGTTTTTTAAGGGCACTTTCATGGAGTGTCAGCCCGAGAGCAGCATCTCCCACCGCTTCCACAAGAGCTGTGCCTCGCAGGTGAACGACACCAGCTACTGCCCACACTGCGGGGAGGAGGCCTCCAAGGCCAAGGAGGTGACAATAGCCAAGGCTGACACGACCTCCACGGTGTCCCTGAGCTACGAGCAGCAGAAGGCGGCGCCTGTGGAGGGCAGGGCCGACACCACGACGGGGAGGTGAGCTGGGGAGCACGGGCTGGGGGGGATCTCAAACCTCCAGCCTCTGATTGGAATGTTTGGGCTCCTCGTGATGAGCCCAGCGCTGCCTGGGCCGGCTCAGTGCAGGAATGGGCAGGGGTGTTCTGTGCCACTCGCTGCCCCAGAGCTGAAGCAGAGGCTCTGGAGGTGGGGAGAGTTCAGGAGTTAAACCATTCCTTCCTCTTACTGTTAGGAATGGAATAATAGTGGAATTAATAGTGGGATTAGTTGATGTTGCCAGGTTTGGTAAGTGACAGCGATTCCCATCTGCGGCTCCTGACTCGCGCCTGTGAGCACAAGTGCAAAGACAGGAGGAAAACACGAATGAAACCATCCCAGTGCTCTGACTTCCCATCCCATCTGGCCTTGTTTAGGTGGCTTTAAGATTTGTCCCACGTGCCTGGGTCTCCTGTAGCACAGAGCACATCAAGATGTAATCCCAGGGCAGTGCAGTTCCTTTCTGGAGCAAGTTCTTACCGAAAAGGCAGTAAAATATATTGGTGTGTGTCTCCATTTCAGTTACACTTATCTGTATTTAAAATGCATTTGCTTTCCCTTTTTGGCACGAGAGAAACACTGTTGTGTATTTTTAATGGTTGTGCTTTGGCTGTGTCTCATTTTTCCTCTTCAGTGGCACTGGGACGAGGTTGTCAGAGGAAGACAAGCCAGAAAGTTCGGCTGCCGAAGGGTTTGACATGGCTGGGTCTTCAGTTTTTCCAAAGCCTACTACTAGCTTGACCCAGGGACCAGTTAAAGAAACTCTGGAAAGTGCCCTGATTGCCCTGGACTCCGAAAAGTAAGAAAAAGACCATTGGGTCTCTCCAGTTCCCAGCAAAGTTGCTTAGCCTGGAGAAAACGAGATTTAGCTGCTCTGGATTTTGGTCCAACTCAGAGCTTTTTTTGTTCACTTCACTCATTAGTCATCCCCAACAGATTTGGGAGAACTGTTACAGCTCTAAATGTCTGATTGATTTCTCTGGAGGATTCAGTTTCTCACTGGCTCTTCAGCTGCAGCTGCAACTTCTGGGGGCTCCTGTTCACAGCAGTGAGACCCAGAATTTGTTGTTGAGCAGCACTGAACAGATCCAGCCCCCACTGTAACAGGGCTGGGGCTGGGGCTGGAAGTTTTAACAACTCCTTCTGGAGACTCCTTGTGGTTCTGTTTTGCTGTGCTCTGGAGCTGTCTCAGAGAGTCACAGAAGGTTTGGGTTGAACTGACCTTAAACATCACCCAGGGCCACCCCTGCCATGGGCAGGGACACCTTCCACTGTCCCAGGCTGCTCCAAGCCCCATCCAGCCTGGCCTTGGGCACTGCCAGGGATCCAGGGGCAGCCACAGCTTCTCTGGGCACCCTGTGCCAGGGCCTTCCCACCCTCCCAGGGAAGGATTTCTTTCATATATTTAATCCTAAATTTCCCCTCTTTCAGTCTGAAGCCATTCCCTGTGTCCTGTCCCTCCATCCCTTGTCCCCAGTCCCTCTCCAGCTCTCCTGGAGCCCCTTTAGGCCCTGCAAGGGGCTCTGAGCTCTCCCTGGAGTCTTTTTTGGGTGAACACCCCCAGCTCTCCCAGCCTGGCTCCAGAACAAAGGGTCTCCAGCCCTTTGAGCATCTCCTCTGGATTCACCCCAGCAGCTCCACATCCTCCTTTTGTTGGGGCTCCCAGATTTGGAGGCAGCTCTGCAGGTGGGGTCTCACCTGAGCGGGGCAGAGGGACAGAACCCCCCTCCCCTCCTCTGCTGCCCACGCTGGGGCTCAGCCCAGAACTCCTTAGGCCAGGCTTTGTCACGCCCATGGGGTGGCAGTGGGGGGGTGGCATTCCTGGCTGTTTTCCCTGGGGATAAATCCCATTAATCCCATTAATTCCACCTTTCCCCCCCCGCTCCTGCAGGCCCAAGAAGCTGCGGTTCCACCCGAAGCAGTTGTACTTCTCTGCCAGGCAAGGGGAGCTGCAGAAGGTGCTGCTGATGTTGGGTAGGTGCCTCCTTCCCTGTCTGGCAGCACTCCCAGCCCCTGGCAGGCAGTGCCAGCGGCCACTTCCCAGCATGGCACCACCTCCCATTCCCACTGCCCCCAGGCAGTGAGCTGGGGCTGGAGCAGAGACACTCCTGCGAGGGATGTGGCACTGGAAAGGGCTTCATCTCCCTGGGAAATGGGAAATGGGCACTGTTCCCCACTCATGTCTGTGGGTTTATCCACACCAGCTGGTTGTGTCCCCAAAATGACCTCCATGGGGTTTTCCTTCTCCATATATATAGTGGATATATATTTGCATCCAGTAGAGAGGGAAAAGATGGGAGTCAGCTTCAGCCAAGACCCATCAGCAAGACAGCAAAAAGGAAGAGCCTTCAGTCTGCGGGGTTTGTTTTGAGATGCCTTTGAGCTGCTCAGCTTGTTTTTACCACCCAATATTCCCCAGGAATCTCCCCCTCTGAAGGACACAATGTTTCCTCAGGATGCTTCCTTTCCACTCCAGTACTTTGCTGTACATTTTTGGATGCTTTCTGTTCTTGCCCTTTATCAGTTCCTTCTTTTTTTTTTTTTTTGTCCAGCAAGTGTTTGCTCCATTGTTCCTGTCTTCAATAGCACAGAAATGTTATTCATTGATATTTAACTACAGCCTCATCATACACAACATGTTATCATGCCCAGACATCTTTGTCTGGCTGTCAGCATCAGCTGTCAGTCTCTGCACAGCTGTGAGAATCTCTGGCCAGATCCTGAGCCTGTGAGGAGAAATTCCATCCATGTTGCAGCCCTGCATTTGCAGGGGTGCAGCAAGGCTCACTGATATTAATTGCAGCTAATAGTGGTGAGACAGAGGCCAGGTGGTGCCAACTCTTTGTTGTTCCCAATTTGTGGGTTGCTTTAAACCAAGCAGTGTGTTTTTTTCTTTTTCTCCTCGTGTGGTGTGTGTTGTTTTTGAGATGAGTTGTAAATCCGAGGGACGTGGCCTTTGGAGAGATAGCAATGCCTTAAAAAGGTATTGAATTCCATGGTGTTTCTAGGCTCAGGGTTTGAGGGCTGTTGCATATTGAATGTTCAGGGGACTGCCCTGGGAGCTTTCTGGTGAAATGTGCAGTGAGACGTGAGCAGGGCTGAGGACGGGCTGGGAACCCATCCTTTAAAAGCCTTTAGCTGAGACATGATCCTCCTGTTACACTTCAATCTCTGAATTGTGGTTGAAAGTGTCTCTGCTCTGTTTTGCAGTGGATGGAATTGACCCTAATTTTAAAATGGAGCATCAGAGTAAGAGAACCCCTCTCCATGCTGCCGCCGAGTCTGGCCACGTGGACATCTGCCATATGCTCATTCAGGTGTGTCTGCACTTCCAGTCCTCTGCACCAGCCATTTCCTGTGCTCTTTCTGCCCCACGTGGAAATCAGCAGTGGAAAATCCCTCCTGTAAAAAACCTCCTCAGTCCTGGGCTTTGCTGAGGGAGGAGTGGGGCAGAGTGATGGGAGGGCACAGCTGAGATTGTCCTTCTGGGCTGTTCTCCAGGCGAGGAGCAGGGCAAGATTGGATGCAGGGCACTGTGGGGATCTGTGCCTAACACAGCCAGAGCTGGGCACTGCCAGATGTGCCAGCACAGGCTGACTGCAGTGCCAGATGTGCCAGCACCAGCACAGCCTGATGCCCTGCCAGATGTGCCAGCACAGGCTGGGTGCATTGCCAGATGTGCCAGCACAGGCTGGGTGCATTGCCAGATGTGCCAGCACAGGCTGCCTGAGCTGCCAGATTTGCCAGCACCAGCACAACCTGATGCACTGCCAGATGTGCAAGCACAGCCTGATGCCCTGCCAGATGTGCTGCCAGGCTGCAGGGCATCTCCAAGCTCTTTGTCTTGACCTCCAAGCCAGGCTGCTCTTTGTGACAAGGGCAGTGAGGCTCTGGAGCCTGGCAGCTGCCGGGCCCTGTCTTCCCTTCTGTGAAAACCTGAGGAACTCCAGCAGGATTTTCCTCTGTGGAAAGGAGTGGAGGGAAGATGCAAGTTTGGTTTATTGTCTGGGATTTGGGTTCTAACTGAGGGAAGATGGTCAAAGCCATGGTGCTGTTGTTGAGCTTGCTCCAAAACGATGTGAAGAAGAAAAAGAAGGATTAAAAAAGTTATAGTTTTTCCATTTTGTACTGGTGTACCTGCTCTGGAGTGACTGGAAGTGTGTTTTGTTTACCCTGTGGGGTTGGGAAACCTTAAAGGGCTGCTGAGAAAGCAGCAGTGACTGGCCCTTGGAAATGATCCTGCAGGGATGGTGCATTTCAGCATCTGGAATTGGAGACTTTCAGTGCTGTTTGAAGGCAGCCAGGGCTGCTCTCACTGAGATTAGTGCACCTGAAGACAGTGGAATGAGGAAAAGGAGCAAAACTTGTGAGACATTACAAACAATTTAATTATCAGTAGGGTTGGGTTGTTTCCAGAGTGCTTCATCTTGTCTCTCCCCAGTGTCTGGCTTCTGCAGCAGCCAGGGTTTGGCTGGGCATGGCCCCAGCCTGTCCCATGTGAAATGCCTCTCCTCTGCTCTGCTCCAATACCTCTGGCTGTGCAAAAGAGTCAAAGGAATTCAGTGGGAGGCACCTGAGAGCAGCTCCTTGTGCCAGGTGAAGCTGAGTCAGCTGCTGTGAGCAGGTCTGAGCCTCACACACACCCCTGCCAAGAGCTGTGTGTCTGAGACCTGCTGGGGGTGAGTTTTGGGTGGTTCCTGAGCTCAGCCCAAGGGTTAAAGCAGGCAGGATAACCTGAGAGAGCCATGGGCTGGAAAAGAGTGAGGTTTTGGTTGAAGGCACTCAACATCTGCTCAGAGACCTCTGTGGAAATGGTGCCATTGCCTTCCACAGGAATATTTAGCCAATCCCCAGGATATTTTTTACAGCTCCTTCCTCTGTTGCAATCAGCAAGTTGTTCCTGCTGCTTGTGACATTGAGAAGAGCTGGTTGTTTTAGTCTAAATGATAGACCAGGGAAAACAAAGCTGCTGCAAAAAGGAGGAGGCTGGTTCTTCCAAATTGTTACACAAACAATATCTAGAAAGTAGCAGTACAAAATCTATTAATACCAGGAGTTATTTAATACCAGCTGTTGGCTTCCTTACAGTTCCTTCCTGGCTGGGGAAGGCAGGAGAGGGGGCAGGCAGCGTGTGCTGTTTCCAAAGCAGGTGGGGTTGCACTGCCTTCTTTCCTGGGTTTATTTCTCCTTTTTTATTCTTTTTTCCCCTGCTTAACATGGCTAAATTTCAGGAAAAAAATCTTGTTATCAAATCCCTACTCCCACATCCTTCCTGTGCTGATTGTCCTTGTCCTTGGCCTCCCCACAGGCTGGTGCTAACATTGACACCTGCTCCGAGGACCAGAGGACCCCGCTGATGGAAGCAGCAGAAAACAACCACCTGGAAACTGTGAAATACCTGATCAAGGCTGGAGCACTCGTAGATCCCAAGGTAGTTTATTCCTTGTCTTTTCCTCCTGAGGAAGCCTCTGTCCAACATTTCTTCCTTGGAGTTTTGGGTGGAAGTGCCCAGGCTGAGGAGAAGTGGGCTGCTTTGTCGTGGAGCGAAGGGTGGAGGTGTCATAATCTCATTTTCCTGCTGGCCATGAGCTGTTTGGGGCAAGTGTCCCGTTAGTTTGTGGCCTCAAATGTCAGGGGGATTTGATTTTGTAAGTCTTAGTGTCACCAATCCATTGCAGTGGAGTTGGATTTCAGAGTTTCCTTCTCTGTAGACTCTAATAATGAGAATTTTGGGGTGATGTTTTAAAATGGGCTGATAATTAGGTGCTTGCCAAGCCAGGAAAAATGACAGAGGAAGCTTTCCTCTCCAAAGCACTGATGTGTGGATTCTTGCAGTCACGCTGCAGTGGCAAAATGGAGCCCCATCTTTAAACTCTACCCCTTAATTTAAACCAAAACAATAAAATGCAGCTGTCTCTTTGCCTTCAGCACGCTCTGGTTGCTTTGCAATCTCGGAAAACACACAGATCATTTATTAGTCCCATAAATCAGATGCTATTTGGAGCACAGGAACCCTCCCCATGTGAACTTCTTATTGTCACAACCTGCTGCTCTTGGCTGGGTTGGGGAAGGAGCTGGCACAAGGTGCCAAGTGCTGCCCAATCCAAGCCCTAAATAGATCCTTGGGAGGCTGGGAAAGGGGGAAAGGACAGGACAGGCACGTGTGGGGTCGTGCTTGGAGCAGCCCAGACATCTCTCACCTGATTAATTAATTCCCTGATCATTTGAAGAGAGGGGAGTTTGTGCTTCTGAAGGTAAAGGGAAGGAGAGGAATTCTGTGCTTGCAAAAGCAAATGAGAGATCACATCTGAGGGCTAGGCTGGTTTATTGTGTTAATTAGTTTCTTGCACCGACTCAGGCCTCTGTTTGAAAGCAGCAGCGTTGGTTTGGAAGCAGCTCCAGCTGTTCCCATGGGAAATCCAGCCCTTCCCTGGGGCAGGGGTGTGCAGAGCCCTGGGGCTGCAGGGGAGGGAGCTGGGTGGGGTCTTCCCAGCCCCCAGGGTGGAGCTCTTGGTCCTGCTACCACGATGGAAAAGCCCCACTCAAAACCTGAAGAAATTTTACAATAAAGTCTGCCTGCTCTGCCAGGGCTGAGGAGCTGCACTTGGCTCTTGCCAATCCAAGGGGAAAGCTGTGGGATTTTTCAGATGGAGCAGGCACTTAGAGGAGTGGAGAAACTCCTTCTGTGTCCCAAGGAGCCCATGTGGTGCAATCCCTGCCCTGAGATGTCCCCTCCTTGCTCAGAGAGTTGCTCCCTCACCCTGCATCACACCAGCTCCATCCCAAAGTGGGATCTCTCACCTCCAGTGGTGCTTCCAGGGATTTGGAAGCTGTTTGCTTTTCAGTCTTTTGTTTCCTCCTCCTGATTTCCTGCTCTCTGTGCTAAGCTCTTGGGATATAAAATGCCTGATAAAATCAGGCTGCAGCCAGAGGGATCTTTGGTGTGAGGGTGGAAGTGTCTCCATCATGACTCACAGCGTGTCCATCTCCTCCAGACCTTGGATTCCCAGCTCCCAAAGGCATTTTTCCTTTCAGCCTTCGGAGTTGTTTTTATCTCCAGCTGGGCAGATGGCTGGGGTCAGACACCACACCCCTGTGCCCTGCTGCCAGGTGCTGGGATAAGGCCTTGGCCTAACAAAACTCAGCAAAAAACCTGGAGAAATGGAGCATTTCAAGTTGACACTAAGAGGCTTTTCTGATGTAAAGTGCAAACTTTGCCTGTGTAAGGGATTTCTGCTTCCCTTTGGCTTCTCCAGCACATGGAGAGGGGTGGGGAAGGAGAGCATCAATGCCAGAATTTGGGGCTGGAGCCTTCCCCAGGCTTTGCAAAGCCCTTTGCACTCTCCTTCTCTGCACCTCTTTGGTGTGAAGCTCTGCTCAGTGCTGACCTTGGCTCCTGCTCTCTGCCCTCCTGCCAGTGGGATGGGGGCTTTTGGATTTCTCTACTCCATCTGGGAACTTGTCTGCTGTTGCTGAGCACCCCTGAGGGTTTGTTGTGTGTTTGTGTGCAGGATGCTGAGGGCTCCACGTGCCTGCACCTGGCAGCCAAGAAGGGGCACTACGACGTGGTTCAGTACCTGCTCTCCAACGGGAAGATGGATGTCAACTGCCAGGTGAGGCCTTCGCCGGGGCAGGAGCTGCTTTTCCCAGCTCAGGGACCCCCTCAGCACTGTGCTGTGTGCCCAGGGCTCACTCAAACACGGTCCTGCTGCTGGGGGACACCTCCAGGTCCTTGCAGGGTCCTTCCATGGGCCTCGTGGCTGCCAGGGAGGGGGATCCCCTCACAGACCTCAGGGAAATGTCCCTCGGTTTGCAGCTTCTCCTTGGCCCTGCCTTTGCTCTGGAGCCTGCTCTAGAGTGCTTTTCCTACTGGGGGGATCATGGACAATGGTGTGGGATGGGTTGAGCCTGGCACTGGTCATTGTGGGGTTTGTCCATTGCTGTGGGGTTTGTGCATTGCTGTGGGGTCTGTCCGTTGCTGTGGGGTGAGACAGAGCTGCACCTGAGGCACGGGCAGGTCCCCCAGGCTTCTCAGGGAGTTTCTGTAAGATGTTTTCCACGACCGGGGTGCTCCCTGTGCCGTTTGGACAGTCAGTGTGCTTAAACAACCTGGAGATGCAGTGGCAGGCTGCTGAGCTGGAATAAACTGCAGCTGGCTCAGGTGTGCTGCTCCAGCCACGCCGGGTTCTGGGGGACCTGAGGGACCTGAGACAGAAGGGAATGAGGAGAGAGGCAGGGGGAGGGCAGGGCTCTGTGGGGAGGCAGCAGGAGGCTGTGTCTGTCCTGAGTGTGAGGCTGTGGCTGTCCCGAGTGTGAGGCTGTGGGTGTCCTGAGTGTGAGGCTGTGTCTGTCCCGAGTGTGAGGCTGTGGCTGTCCCGAGTGTGAGGCTGTGTGTGTCCTGAGTGTGAGGCTGTGTGTGCCCCGAGTGTGAGGCTGTGTCTGTCCCGAGTGTGAGGCTGTGTGTGCCCTGAGTGTGAGGCTGTGGCTGT
>VWZT01006550.1:16280-31601 GCA_013397055.1 Pachycephala philippinensis
GTGCCCCGAGTGTGAGGCTGTGGGTGCCCCGAGTGTGAGGCTGTGGGTGCCCTGAGTGTGACCCTTTGCTGTCCCTGCCCAGGATGATGGAGGCTGGACGCCGATGATCTGGGCCACGGAGTACAAGCACATCGAGCTGGTGAAGCTGCTGCTGGCCAAGGGCTCGGACATCAACATCCGTGACAACGTAAGGCTCCTCTGGATTCCTCTGGAATCTCCTGAAGGAATTACAAACAATCTCTGTTTAAACCCCAGCCATGCCCGAGCTGACAGATTTTGGGCTCAGTCTCTTGCCACAGTGGGAGTGAACAGTGTCTGGTGAGAGTTTTCCCCTGTTCTGGGAAGAAGTTTGGCAGCTGTGGGATGTCCTCTCCGTGCAGCTGCTCTGTCACAGCCTGTGAGGATGCTGTTTGGAATTCTGAGCTCTGAGCCTCGATGATTCCTATCCCTCTGGATCCCACTGTGCTGCCCTGGACACTGCACCAGGCACATCCCCTTGAGTCCAGACCCACCAGCTCTGTGTTTGTCCCAGGCCAGTGCCTCTGGGTGTGGGTTAGGGGCACTCTGTGTGCCTTTTGATGGGAATGAGCTCGTATTTGTGTTTCTGGATGGGCACTCTGCCAGCAGCTCTCAAGGCCTGGCTTTTCCTGGGCATTGCTGGCACAAAGCTCTGATGTGTCCAGAGCATGGCCAGGCTGGAGCTGGCTCCTGGCCTGCTCCTCACCTCCATGAATCCTGCTCCAGTGGGATGCACTCAGTGCCCGAGTCCCTGGGAGCTCCGTGGGACCCACAGCGCTGCCTGTGGGGCTGTGCCAGCTGCTTTCCCAGAGATTTACAGGGAAATGGAGGGGATCCAAAGGAGATGCTGTCTGCTTTCTCCCAGCTTTCTCAGGAGAGGCATTGGATCAGCACTGCTCATCTTTTTTCTTAATACTGTGTTTCCCATTTCTTCCTTGGAGTCTCTAAGGATATTGAAGGGTGGTGTCACCCCATCCCTGGAAGTGTCCAAGGCCAGGTTGGACAGGGCTTGGAGCAGTCTGGGATAGTGGAAGGTGTCCTTGCCCATGGCAGGGGGTAGCACTGGATGGGCTTTGAGGTCTCTTCCAAACCAAACCAAAACAAGCTCTCCTGTGTTTCTGTGATTGTCTGGATTCACTCCAGCCAGTTAAAGAATCAGAAGGGTAAAAGGTAGAAAAAGACTCCTGGCTTGAGATACAGACAGTTTAACAGGGAAAGCCAAAGCCTCACACATAAGCAAAGCAAAACAGGGAATTCATTTCCTGCTTCCCATGGCTGGGCAGGTGTTCAGCACCTCCAGGAGGGCAGGGCCCATCCCACAGAACGGTGACCTGGGAAGGCAAAAACCATCCCTCCAAACATCCCCCTTCTTCCTTCTTCCCCCCCTTTCGATCCTGAGCTGATATCTGGAACATCCCTTTGGTGAGGGTCACCTGTCCTGCTGTGTGCTTCCAGCTTTCTCTGCCCCCTCAGTGTGGAGGAGGGCTCTGTGCCAGCCCTGCTCAGCAGCACAAACCCATCTCTGTGTCACCAGCCCCGTGTTCAGCCCCACACACAGCCCCACACCAGCCCCTGGGAATAACCCACTGCCAAAACCAGTACACTGGGGTAGTTCCCAGTTCCCAGGCAGCTCTGGATCCAATCCTGTTCTTAACAAGGTGAGAGGGGGTCTTTTCGGCCGTTCCAATCCTGTTCCTAAAAACAAGGTGAGAGGGGGCTTTTTGGGCTGTTCGATCTGATTGCTGGCTCTGAACAAAACGGACTCTTTGATCTGTCACAGCTTCAAGATCTCAACGTTAATGATGAGCATCAAATCAACTCAGTCAATGATTTACTTGAAAGAAAACTGTGCTGCTAACAGCTGTGTGTGTCACACATCCATCCTGGACCTGCATCCTGATGGATGTGGTTAAGGACAAAGTGGGAACCATCCCGCTCTGGGAGAAATGCTTTTGATTGTGATGATGCTGCCTTTTTGGCAGGAGCAATGCAAGGCAGAGCCCCAGTTCTGGTGTCTGTGACCTGTCTGAGCTGCAGCATGTGGGTGCAACCCACGGGATGGGTGTTTTCTGTAGATTGGGATGGGATTTTTCTAGATGATACCAGAAGGGGAGGCAGGAGCTGGGTAGAAAAGTGTCTCCCCCTCCCTGGTGTGTGGCAGTAGCTCCCCATTTAAGGCAGGACCTTAAGTTATGTGGTAACAGCTGAAACACTCCAGCAGTAGCTTTGTTTTTGCTTTAAAAAGGAGAAAAAAAGAGAAGAGCTGGGTGATCATTACTATCATTTCTCTGTTGTCATCGATGTCTTCAGAGCCTGTCATGGGGAAGGGATCGACGTGTGCTGCAAATTGCAGTGTAACAGAAAACAGCATCATCACTTAAAATATCCCCATCAGAAAGATGAGTGTTCAGCTATTTCCAGTGCTGCTAGTGAGAGATGAGTGCATACAGTATTTAAGAGATGCCTGGAGTCTGATTGATTGCTTACCCCGTGGCTCCTGGTTCTCCTTCTGGCACCTTCACATACCCTGTGTGCTCTTTTTCTCCTTAATTTCGTGCTGTGCTCTTTTTCTCCTTAATTTTGCAGCCCTGGGGGAGGCACAGTAGCTTTCCTGGCTGTTGAGGCTGGGGAAACTCAGCTTCCAGCCTTTTCCAGCATGTTTGTTCATGTCTGTCACCTCTTTCCTGGATTGATCCAGATCGGGTTGTGGCTCAGAGACAGACGAGCTGTCTGCGTGTGTGTAGGGAAGGTGATGGATTGCCTCGTGTGCAGCCTCCCCGTGCTCGGTGTGCAGAGGTGGAGGGAGTGGGAGCTCCCTCCTTGGCTGCTCCAAGGTTTCCCTGTCCCCCCTGGCATTCCCAGGCAGCAGGAGCAGAGTGGGGATGGCAGCCACATGTTGAACACTGCGGAGCTGAGGAAGGTGAGCTCCCAAATCCACGGGGGTTTTACACAATCTCTTCTCTGCTCTCTTTCCCTCCAGGAGGAGAACATTTGTTTGCACTGGGCTGCTTTTTCTGGCTGCGTTGACATCGCCGAGATCCTGCTGGCAGCAAAGTGTGACCTGCACGCCGTCAACATCCACGGGGACTCGCCGCTGCACATCGCCGCCCGAGAGAACCGCTACGAGTGTGTGGTGTAAGTGCCCTGCTCCCCCCTCTGCCCAACCCCCTGGCTGCTGCCTGGCAGCCTCAGGAGAGCCTCTGGGATGCCTCTGGCCTTCACACACAGCCAGGATTGGGATGGAGGGCTTGTTTTGCTCCCGGTACCAGCTGCTGCCGGAGCTGGGCAGAAGCCGTGGCGTGTTCTGGAGTCTCAGGGGCTGGGCTCGCCAGCAGGAAGGTGTCAGGCTTCCTCGATTAAAGCTTTTTTTTCCCCACAACTAGCATGGTAACAGGGCTTTTCCTTTGTTTGCTTCGTCCCTGCTCTGAATAAAGCCATCATGCTCTCACCAAAAGCTGGTGAGTATAAACGAGGGCCAAGTCCAGCACCAGTTTCCTGTGGGACTCTTCCATTTCCAGCCTACTCTTCCCACCCCATATCTTTCCCTGCCAGAGAGAGTTTCAAGCCTGTCTGAAGTTAGGCTGGTACCAGCAGGGTACCTGAAGCAAGGCAAGGTTTGCCCAGAGCTCTCATGGGTGCCCAGAGCTCCAGTCTGTGGCTTCTGTCAGAAGGATTCACTGAACCATGCTTAATAAAGAAAACTCAGGTGATTATTCACTACTACAGATTCTTCCTCATCCCTTAAGGGCTGGCTGGAGGATGTGATTCAGCTTGTTTTCCCCTTGCCTGGTTTCTCCTGGGGAATCCTTATCCTTCCTTGCTGTTTTGCAGTCTCTTTCTTTCCCGTGGCTCGGATGTCACTTTAAAGAACAAGGAGGGTGAGACCCCGCTCCAGTGCTCCAGCCTTAACTCTCAGGTCTGGGTGGCCCTACAGATGAACAAGACTCTCAAAGAATCATCTTCTGAGAAGCCTGCCCAGATAGAGAAGGTGGTGAGCAGGTGAGAATAGGGCTGGCTTTGCTCGTGGGTCATGAAATTGAGCCCTTGCACAGGGAAGACCGGGATCTGGTTTAAGAAAGAACTGCTTAGCTTCTTAAACTGGTGTGAAGGTCAGTGTGAGCTTAGCCAGAACTAAGCCCGTGCTGATTCAATGCCTGGTTTGCAAATTCATCCTCCAAATGGAAATATTCACAGGCACAAAGAACCATCTGTGAGGCAGGGTGGGAAAACATGAGCTCTGTTCTGGTCTGAATGGCTTTGAGTGCTCAGTGCTCAAAGCCAGGGGATTCTGCCCCAGGATGGCTTTTGAATGGCCCCTTCTTTGGGGGGATTTCCCTTCTGTGACAGTTCTTTCTCCTCTGCCAGGGACATTGCCCGGGGCTACGAGCGGATCCCCATCCCCTGTGTCAATTCCGTGGACAGTGAGCCCTGTCCCAGCAACTACAAATACGTGTCACAGAACTGTGTCACCTCCCCGATGGACATCGACAGGAACATCACTCATTTACAGGTGAGGGACCCTGCCTTGCTCCTGCTCTGGGCTCTGCAGTGCTCCTCAGAGCAGTTTGGCATTTCAGTCCTAATATCGCCATCAAATCCCAGCTAAGGCTGAGTTCCTCACCTCCAGCTCTCGGTGTAGGAGATGGGATTTTGATTTTCTTCAGTTTGGAGGTTTAAGCTGAGCTCTGTTCAGCTGTAGCAGCGGCCATCTGGTGCTGGCTGCTGAGGCTCCCATTTATCCTTGTCCTCTGTTCCCAGGCTGGAGAGTCAGGGATTTGTTGGGACGCCTTTCCCATGGACTGCAGCACCCAGGCCGAGGTCTTGGCTGTGGTGCTGCAGCCCTGGAAGGGCTGGCTGGGGAAAGCAGAGCTGGGGAGGTTTGGGGTGAGGTGGGGAAGTTCAGGGTGAGGGTGGGGAAGTTTAGGGTGAGGATGAGCCCTGACGGGCACAGCTCTGAGGTGGCTGAAGTGACCTTTCTGTGGCCAGTCCCTGTGGCTGTGCTGGCTTGGGGATGTGGGGAAGCAGCCAGCTGCAGTGGGAAGCGGGAAGCAGCAGGGGAGGACTGAGCACAGTTGCATCCTCTCCCAGTTTTGGTCCCTCCTTGGAGCTTTCCTTGTCCCCAGGTGTGGAGAACAGCTCCCAGGACACAGGGGAGGGTTAATAACAGGGACATCCTCCCATGAGCAGTGAGGCTGGCTCAGAAGATCACTCCCTGCGAGGCAGAGTCCTTTGGTGCTCAGTGCACACAGAAATAAATAATGGAGTTAAAGTGCCCCTGGATGGTGGAGCTGCTGATCCTGCTGGCCAAGGAGCTGCAGCAAGAGGGGGAGATGAGGTTTCCTGCCTGAGCCAGTCTCAGTTGTGTGAGTGGTGTGGAATTAACCCTTTGCTTCTCTTGCAGTATTGTGTCTGCATAGATGACTGCTCCTCCAGTAACTGCATGTGTGGCCAGCTCAGCATGCGCTGCTGGTACGACAAGGTGAGCACACACAGCCCCCTCCTGCCTCACACCAGGCCTTGAGAGCTCAGCTTTGCCTCGTTCAGTTCCTTGCACTCAAAAACAACCCAAAACCAGGTTGGACAGGGCTTGGAGCAACCCTGGTCCAGGGGGAGGTGTCTCTGCCCGTGGAAGGGAATGGAACAAAATGAACTTGAAGGTCCCTTCCAACCCAAACCATTCCCTGCTTCTGTAATTCCAGCTCCTTTCTTCTTGACTTAAAATGCCTGAAGTCATAGTCTCAGCTCTGAGCCGTGTGTGATGATCCAAACTGCGTGCTCAGGGCTGCTTTTCTTGTGTTATTTATTTGCATTCCTCTCGTGCCAGCTGAGCCATTAATTACACCCACGTGATAGGGAGCATTTAATAACCCATGCGTGAAATCAGCTTCCATTTCAGAGCAACGTGGAAAGTGCTGTAAGATGTAAACAAAGGGAATGGGGGAGGGAGAGAATTTTTTTAAAATCTGATTTTATTTATCGTAATTCTTCTGGATGAAGGCAAAGTAAAGATGTTTTCACTGCCACGTTGCCAGAAGTCAGGTTTGTTTTGGGTAAATGCTTCAACCCTCCAGGGAGGTTTGGAGATTCATCTTTGGGCAGGTGCTGCAAAGATCAGAAGTTCTGTGAATCTCTGCAGGTTTCTCCCAGGGGGGATGTTGGCATCTTTCTTGGCTTTGTAGCCCTTTTATTTACACATTAATATGTGATTACACCTCTCAAGCCTTAAAAGCCAAATTTGTTAAATATGATAAATTGCTTCTGTGACTTCCTTAGTCCTGTGTGTTGGTAGATAATTGAACTGAATTTTTTGGGAGTGTTATTTGGGAAGGTAATGTGGTTCACAGAACTCGGGTGTACTGGCCTTGGACTGTGGAAGTTCAGGCTTTATTCCAGAGGCAGAGTAAGCATCCACTTCTCCCCTCCAGCACAGCAAATGACCATAACGATGATGATGCACACCAGTTTTCTGCAGAGCACTGGGAGATATTCTTTTAGTGCTGTGTAGGGTGATGCCAGGCAGCAAAAATCTGAATTCTCTGGCAGTTTGTCAGCTGTGGGTGATGGTGGTGACTGTGCTGCTCTCAGGGTAGAGCAAAACCAGTGCAGAACCCGAGCTCTGACACTCAGAGTTCCGGGAGGTCAGGGAGGTTCGGGGAGGTTGGGGCACGGCTCTGCCTTGGGTTCTCTGACCTGTTTTCACCCTTTTGGGGGCGGAATTTCTGCCTGTGGTTTTGGGGGTGCCAGGAGCAGACAAATAACCCACTCTGGGGTGGCTCTCTCCTTCAGGACGGCCGACTCCTGCCCGAGTTCAACATGGCAGAGCCCCCCCTGATCTTCGAGTGCAACCACGCGTGCTCGTGCTGGAGAACCTGCAGGAACAGGGTGGTGCAGAACGGCCTCAGGTGAGCAGGAAGGGCCCAACACAGCTGATCTGGGCAGGACCAACCCCAAACCCATGAGCTTTCTGCTCTCAGCTCCCCCATAAACCCACAAAACCCAGCACAGAAGCTGGGGCTGGTGGGATGGAAGTGGGTTCCTGCGTGCTGCCGGTGGGAATGAAGCGGCAGTGGGTTGATGAGCTCAATTAACATCTCAATTAATATTTGCACCCTGCCCGTGGCACCATCAGGTGGGAACTGCAGTGTTCTTTCATCAGATGACCATAAAACACACAAATGGCTTGTGGGTTTGCGTGCACAGCCCAAGTGTGGTGTCTCAGGGGGAGGGCTGAGAAGGATGTGACAGCAACAGAGCTGCAGAGTCTTAATTCAGATCTCATGAGCCAGCAGTCTGGATTGGAAATACAGGCCAGCATGCCCAGACTTGGCTGCTTAAAATTTCCAAGTTATTGTCATGATTCCCCCTGAATTGGATACCTGAACACCTGTTGGCCTCGCTGCTCCAGGTGTTGGGATTTTGGTGCCTGGCTCAAAATGTCAATGTTTTGGTTTGGGCCTCTGCTGTGGAGGAGTTTGCCACTGCACTAAGCTCAGAGGGATCCCACTGGAAAAAAAAAAAAAAACAACAAAACTTTTCGGAATTTTTTAGTAGTGCTGACAACACTCTTTTTGCAAGCTTTGTAGTTTCAATGACATTTTGCAATGTTAAAAATAAGCAGGGAAGAAACTCAATGTGTTTCCACAGAACTTTACCTCTCTCTGGTTTTCCCTGCCAAGCTCCCGAGCTCCGGTGCCTCCGTGGGTGTTTCTTTAGGAGCTGTACAGCCAGAGCTGTTGCTTTTGCATTTTTTGCCTCGCTGAAGCGTTTTTTCTGAAAGATGGGAAGGGTTGGAAGCCCAGCCAGGGGCTGGGGAGAGCAGCTCTGCTGGGAAGGAGGGTCAGGTGCTGGGCAGAGCCCACGGCCCCCGGGGAGGCAGCAGGGCAGGCTCCTGCTGTGGGGCTGCAGCTGACACAGGGGTGCTGCTGCTCCATTTTCAGTGCTTCCTTTATCAGATTGGCTCCAAATTAGCTGTGCCTGGCAGAGCACACGTATCCAGCTGGCAGCCTGGCCCAGCTCAGCTGGCAGGCTCAGCTCGGAGCCATGGCCCCGCTGCCGCTGCTGTTGGCTCCTGTGCAGAGCCCAGACCTCTGCTCTGCTCTGATGGACAAAGCAAAACCTGGGGGAGCTTCCCCAAGCCCCAAACCCAGTGTTAAACCCAGTTTCTCTGAGAGCAATCACTCCCCTGAGGTCGTGGTTTGCCCTGGTGGAGCTGGGGGCAAAGAGGATGAAATTCCCTTCCCTTGGTTGGAGCTGACGGTGCAGCAGGGAGTGGGTGGGGGGAAGAGAAGTACTGGGAAAAGCAACAGGGTGAAGTTAAGGTGAGCATCAGATTTCACTTAATTCCGATAACAGCCTTGCTGAGAGTGGGTTTTGGGTCCCTCAGGGATAGAGCGAGCTTTTCCTAGCCCCGGAGACTGTTCATCCTGCACTTAACTCAGGTTCTGGCTGAGCACGAGGCAGAATGACTTACAGGATTGTTTCTCTGCCTATAAACCCCATCAGTAAAATTCCACAGAGCAGCTATTACACCAGGAAGTCTCAAGTTGCAGCGTTTCTTCCTTTCTTTCAGCCAGGCAGCTGGATATGATGGAATTGCTGAACGCCCTGGCCTTGGCAGAGGGCAGAGGGGTCAGAGCACTTAGCTCAGGGTGTTCTCTAGTCCCTGGGAGCTCCCTGCCTTCCCCCTCAGCACCACTCCCTGCACAGCTCCACTGCCTTAAATCCCCTTCCACCTTCCCTGCTTCCCCCAGGGCTGCATGGAGGGGAAGGAAATGCTGGTGGGATTCTGATATCCTCTGTAAATCATCATCACACAGAGCATCCAGCCCCGTCCCCTCCTCCCCAGCCCCTCGGGGTGCAGCTGGGCAGGCAGAACGGGGTGCCTGGCACCTGTCTCTTGTCCCTGGGCTGTTTCCATGCCAGCATCTGCCTGCAGCTGGGAGCTGTGGGAGTGGAGCATCCCTGAAGCGTGAGAACAGGAGGGTGAATATTAAAATCCTCTGGGAGTGTGTGGTGATGGAAGGTGCTGGCTTTTTGCTCATCTCTCCATGAAAATCCGTTCTTTCTGTGGAGTGCTGCCATCAGTGTGGCTTCATTTCCTCTTCTCCTCTTTGCCAGGACTCGGTTGCAGCTTTACCGGACACAAAAGATGGGCTGGGGAGTGCGGACGATGCAGGACATTCCTCTGGGAACCTTCGTGTGCGAGTAAGTTGTGCAGCTTCCATCAGCCCAGCAATCCCATCCATTCCCAAATCCAGCCCTGAGTAAATGGTGCAGCTTTCATTAACCCAGCAACCCCAGCACTTCCCAAATCCAGCACTTCCCAAATCCAGCACTTCCCCAGTGCTTTGCTCCTCTTTAAGGAGAGGTTTTCATGCAAATCAAGCTGGCATCGAGCCCAGCTGCTGCCCTCAGCCAGAGGTTTCCTGACTCCACTTCCTGCTCCGTGTGCCCTTTTCCTCACAGTGTGGAGCTTTCTCCACGCCCCTCTGTCTTGCTGGGATTTGGGCTGAGCTCTTCCCCCTCTGAAACCCGAGTGATGGGGGAAAAGCACATTTGGGTTGTGCTGCAGATGTGCTCAGCTCATTTATTTGCTGTGGATATGGGACACTGCGGGCCAGGGCAGTTTGGAGCAACTTTCTCTGCTTCAGTCCTGACTTCTCCAGAGGTTTTCCAGTGTCACAGCTCTGGCTTTAGTCTGATTCAGCAAAACAGTGAAGCACTGGGGGTTAGGCACATGTTTTGGCCCTGACTCAATAAAGTACTTAGGCACAGGAATGTTCAGATTTAAGTCAAGTGAAGAACCTGTCATCAGACCCCATGGTTTTAGGCTTTAAACTGGTTTGTGTACTTTATTAAATAGTTTGGGAAGTGTTTTCTTCATTGCTATACAACAGTGAGTAAAGACCTTCTAAATAAGGCTGGACTCGTGTCCATCATGGAAATAGGTGCTGGGGGTTTTTAGAACTAGTTATTGATGTGTTATGGAATTGGGGTGGGGGATTGAGAAGGATTATTGCAGTGTTTAAAAGAAAAAATGAAGGAAAAGATAATTCTGCGGTGAGTTGGCCAAATATTTCTCCCACGTCAGGAGCTGCCAGCTGCTAAAATATTTTTTTAGAGATGAAGCCAAAAGCTGCTGTTTGTGGGGACTGGCTCAGGCCTGTCCTCGTGCAGGGCTTTCCATAAAGTACCAAAGCCCTGGTGCAGTGCCCAGGGACAAGCCAGAGCCTGGCAGTGAACTGCTCCCAAAGGAAAAAGGCACTGCCTTCACCAAATCCTGCAGGAATGGCAGCACACGGGGGGAGCAGGCCGTGAGGAGGTAGCCCAGGGAAGGGGTGATGAACACAGACTTTGGGGCTGATGGGGTGCAGATCCCACAGCCTGACTCTGCCCCCGCCCTTGCCAGGAGCTGCTGGCGCTGTTTCAGTGCTGGGCACTACCTTCATTATCTAAATGAGCTGCTTGCTAACCAGCTGAGCTAATTAGTGCCCGTGCACATTCCTCCTTGTGCCACACTCATTTACTCGCCCACCAACTCAGTCCTCTGCTCCATGAGTCCTTCCTGTGATGCTCTGCGAGCATCCCATGGACCTGGCTGCTTCTTTTCTCCTCTCTGGAAAGCAGCCCCAGTGCTGGCAGTGCCCGGGGCTGCCAGGACACAGCAGATCCCGGGATCAGCTCCTCTGGAAGAGCATTTTGTGTTAAACACCTGGATTAGAGCCCTGGGTGGGCAATTGCTTTGTCCAGTGGTCATTACTCTGCTTTGGAAGGGGGATTGCAGTGGTGTGACCTTTATCATGTAACTCCTCACGGGCACCAGAGAGGCTGAGGGAGCTGGGAAAGGGGCTGGAGCCCCAGGAGGGGCTCAGGGAGCTGGGAAGGGGTTCAGCCTGGAGAAAAGGAGGCTCAGGGGGGACCTTGTGGCTCTGCACAACTCCCTGACAGGAGGGGGCAGGCTCTGCTCCCAGGGAATCAGTGAAAGGACAAGGGAAAATGGCCTCAAGTTGCACCAGGGGAGCTTCAGATCAGAGATACGAAAATGGCTTTTTGCTGAAAGAGTGGTCAGGCACTGGAATCAGTCGCCCAGGGAGATGTTGGGAGTCATCACCTCTGGAAGTGTTCAGAAGGCATTGGGATGTGGCAGCTGGGGACGTGGTTTGGGGTGATTGTGGTGCTGCTGGGTTCACGATTGGACTCGATCCTGGAGGTGATTCTGTGACTCTGTAGCTGCCTCCTGTCCCTCCAGCACAGCCCTGGCAGCAGCAGCTTGGCGAGGAGAGGTGTGGCAGTGCCACCCTCCTGTCCCACTGGGCTGCCATGGAGCTCTGCAGCTCCTCAGGGCTGTGCTCACTGCAGCTTTCTCCCTGGCCTGGGAGTTTGGTGCTGTTCAGAAGCTGCTGTTGCTGTGGGCTGGGTTGAATCTGTGCTTAGTTGGTAGGTGGTGGAGCTGCTCCTTCTGCAAAGAGCACAGCTGCTGCTGGCTTTTGCTGGAGAGGCTGGGAATTAGTGGGATGCAGAAACCAGAGGATCTGCTCTGTTCCTTTGGCATCCATTTTTTGTGGGTTTGGAATATTTGCTTTCTGTTCCAGCGGTGCTTTAGGAAGGTGCCAGCTGCATCAGGTGTTTCAGCCACACCTTCAGCCAGAGAAGCCCCAGGCCTCCTGCTCCCACATCCTGTGGAAAACTCTGGAGCCTGTGCTAGGGGCTGTGTGTTGCTCTTGGTTTTTGCATGGAGTCCCCTCTGATCACAGAATCATTAAGGTTGGAAAAGACCTTCAGGATCATCAGTTCCAAGCTCACTCGAGCCCAGCCTGTTTGAGCAGTGCTGAGGGGCCCTGGGAGGCTCTGGGATGATGGAGTTATTTGCCATCAGTGTGCTGAACATCCTGCTGGGAAGAAAGACACTCCCCTGACCACAGGAGTTCTTAAATGAAGGGGCTCCTGCTGTTTTTGGGTAGGAACATGCACCCCTCGCACGTCCTCCCCTAAATTTGGGCCTGGAAAATCAGGGACCCGTTTGTATCTGTGAACAGCCTTGGGAAGGAAATGAGTTACGGGAATAGGCTTTAAAGGAGCATCAAACCAATGATTTTTAATTCTGTTGTGGTGTTTTGTTTCACTGAGTTACAAACCTGCAGTGGCTGTCTCTGGGCAGAATTATTCAGCTGTTCTCCGCTGCTGCTGCCTGCTGGGCCTTTCCACGGCAATTTCTCTCCCTCTCTGGCCACCTTTCTGTGCTTCAGGCCTCCAGGGAGTGGGTGATTTCCAGCAGTAGAGCAGTGAGGGCAAACAGGAGGCTCCCAGTTGGGAGCTACAGCCAAAAATCCTTGGTCACAGAGCACAGGGATCCTCTCCAGGTTCGTGTTTCCTGGCTCTCCTCCTCCCCAGCCTGGGAGTTAAATGCTGCCTTGAGCCCCCAGGGGGATGGGAGGCAGTTGTTTAACACTTGGAATATGCCTGAGGGCTGCAGGAATGCTGCTGGTCATGGGAGTCCTGTTGATGCTGCAAAGAATATTTATTCATGTGGTGAATCCTTTGCTTGCAATAATTCGTGTTTCACTGCAGGCTGGGAACACTTACAAACCAAAATCACAGAATCACAGACTGCTGTGGGTTGGGAGGGACCTTAAATCCCATCCCATTCCACTGTCCCATGGGCAGGGACACCTTCCAGTGTCCCAGATTGCTCCAAGCCCTGTCCTTGGACACTTGGAAACTGCTTCTTTCTCACATCGCCCCTCAGTCCCTCCACTCTGAGCCGGTTTCTTTGACCAAAGCAGCTCAGGGCAGGAAGTGCTGAACCTTGACAGTCCAAAACTATTTAAAATGGAGATAGGGAGATGTGGGAACACCATGGGGACTCCTGCAACAAGGGAGGTTTGCCCCAAACCCAGACCTCTCTGTCTGTGAAAGGTGGGGGTGCATTTGGAACTTCTCAGCAAGCCCAGGCCAAGCAAAATCTGCTTCATTCTGCTTGGAGGAGCAGCCTGTCACCTGCCTGTCACCTGGTTTTACAGTAGCTGGGGTCACAGCTCAGATTGATTCTGCTTCAGGAGGGACTGAGAAAAAAGCCCTTCCAGGACCCAAGACTTTTAAACCAAAACTTTTTAAGTAGTGTAGCCTATAATTGCTCAGAATACCCTGGGAAATCCAGGAGGGGCAGACACAAACATTTTGTTTTGGGGTATGAACAGCACGAGCACTGCAGTGCCTGTGGGATAACCTGAACTGCAGGAAAATTGGACTCGTGTTGATCTTGGCCAACAGAAAGACCTGCAAAAGGAAACTTAGTCCTCAGGAAAAGTGTAAATAGATGTTTAATATTAAAGTTGTTTTAATAGCACTGAAGTAATTTTTAATATTATTTAAGTGTTGCTCTGAAGAGGTAAGAGTTTGGAGCTTGTTTTAATATCATTAAAGTAATTTTTAACATTATTTAAGTGTTGCTTTGAAGAGATAAGAGTTTGGAGCCCGATTTTCACTGCTGGGAGTTACTAGGGCTCTGTTTGGTGGCTCAGAGCTGCCCTGCACTGGGGCTGTGCTTGTCCCTCTGTGCCTGGGCTGCATCCCTGTGCTTCTCTCTTCCCAAAAAGATCCCAGGAGCCTCTCATTCCTGCCTGTCCTTTGCCCACAGGTATGTTGGGGAGCTGATCTCTGACTCTGAGGCCGATGTCCGTGAGGAGGACTCCTACCTCTTCGACCTGGACAACAAGGTACAGTGTCTGCAGGTGTCCAGTTGATGCCTAAAGAGGCCAGCCCAGAAACAGAGACTGGACAGGAGGAAGGGAATAAAGGTGGATATTTATTTGAAAGGCCTTCAGAGGCACACCCTGGGCAGGCCAAAGGCTGCACCCAAGATGGACCCCGAGTCACGAGTTCTTCACACTTTTATAGCTTTGGGCCATTTACATCTCAACCCAATTTCACCAATTAAACTTTAGCTAATGATGGAATTTCCCCTCAGCTTGCCCCCCTTCTCAAGATGCTGGGTTACACATTTTGGGCCTAGGCCGGGCTGGGTGTCCTTGGAGAGCAGCCTGGAGAGGTTTGTTCTGTCTGTCTCAGCATGAGAGAGCAGCAGCTCACAGGCTACAGGACACTGCAGAGTTACACACTGGGAATGCAGGATTTGAAAAATGTAAAAGTTAAAACCTAAGGCATCATCTGGAAGGAATGGCCTGCATGGATTTGTGCTGTGGTCAGAGCGGTTGGGTTGTCAGTGCTGTTGTCTGGGTTGTCACTGCTGTTTGGGGTGTCACTGCTGTTGTCCCTGTTCCTTGAGCTGTTTCCCAGCCCCATGTGAGGTGATCCTGGGGTGTCCCAGGTCCTGCTCTGCGTGTGGGGGTGCTGCTGCCATCCTGCCCCACCATGGCATTTCCATGGATGAACCTGAGGGAGTGAAATCATTTAAATCATTGATTTATGAGATCAGAGCCGTGTGTGTGCTCCAGGCCCATTGGGGTGCTGCCTCCCCCAGTTTTCGGGGTGTTTTGCTGGGCTCCTGCACCCCCAAGTGTGACCTGGCACAGCTCATCCATTAACGATCCGAGGTGCTTGTCCAAAAGGGACTTGGAGCACCACTAATGGATCCTTTTGCTTTTGGCCTCTTTGCAGCTGAAATTAGCTGCTGTAATTAAAGCCTCTGCTTTGCACAGTCATTCTCTGCTGGAATAAAAAAGCCCTGAGGGTGTTTTTTTTTTTATTTTCAAGGAAAACAAAGTATTACTGCTCTCTGGAAAGGGAATTTCTGTGTTCTCACTTTCACTCTTATCTGCAAAACGCTGTGTTTTCTCCAGGCTCTGGCTTTGTGTTTCCAAGCTGTCATGTTCAATTAGAGGAGAGAACAGGTGCCTGTTCCCCCATCCAGGGGCTGGTACCTGTAAGGTGTCTGCACTGAGCATCAATCCCATTGTGCCAAACTGGTGCTTGGGCTGGGAGAACTGGTGTGCCAGAGTGTTAAAAACCAGCTCTTGGGGTGTGTGGGGGCAGAGTGCTGTGCAGCAAACTGTATTTTCAGGGTCCTGTTGGATATAAACTGAATATTGTTATGAATCAGGGGGGTTTAAATCTGCTCCTGTCTTTTGCCTAGGCCTTTGACAAAAGACAGTCGCGTTATTGAGATTGTTAGCACCCCGGAATCCACCCTGATTGACAAGTTCTTTTAATGATGACTGATTCGGTCTATTATAAAATGAATTATTTATTTATGGACGTAAAACTAACAGACATAAGACTTAAAACAGACTATTACTGCACAGGGATACGACAAAGAAGGCAGTATTAGCAAGTACACGCGGAGTT
>VWZT01006551.1:12661-55124 GCA_013397055.1 Pachycephala philippinensis
TCACTGCCTGAGTTCACCAGGCACCGAGTCCTGCTCTCAGCAGAGATCCAACAGATCAGTGCTGCCACCGAGAACAAACTGAGTGCAGCTGCTGTATCCCAGCTGTGAGGGAACACCTGCGCTGCCCCAGCCCCACCCAGGGCATGGAGCTCCTGGGTCCCAATCCCAATCCTGAGGACACACCTGTGCCACCCCAGCCCCACCCAGGGCATGGAGCTCCTGGGTCCCAATCCCAATCCTGAGGACACACCTGTGCCGCCTCAGCGCTGCCGCTGCTCCCGGGCCTTCAAGCGGGGCCGGCAGAGCCCGCAGGGCCAGAAGGGTCCCAGGCCTTCAAGCGGGGTTGGCGGAGCCCGCAGGGCCCAGAAGGGTCCCGGGCCCCGGTCCGAGCCGGGATCGCTGTCTGGGATCTCACCTTGCAGCCGTGGGATGCCCGAGGTAGGCCCTGCAGGTGTCGGGAGGTTCGGATAATCCCGCTGTGGGAAGGGACGGAGGAATGTCGGTGCTGAGGGTGAGCAGCCCCACACGGCTCCTCCTCTCAGGTGCTGAGGGGGGCCCGCCGGTGGTCGGCCCACCGCAAAAAGAAAAGCTGCTTCATTTTCCATTTCTACTTTTTATATATCTTTTTTCCTATTAAATGGTTATCTCAGAGGTCACCTGAGGGCACTCCAGTAGCACTGGTACTTCAACTGCAGTCTAGAGTTGGCAGATTTTACCTGCATGAACAATTCCCTAAATGACCAGAGGTTTTTGTCATGTTTTTCAACAAATGTAAATAAATTAAATGCAGTATTGTGGGAGAGAAATAGGTCCTCTGGCATAAAGCTGTCATAATTGAGACGTCTGCATGGGGGATTACGGAACCAGCAGCGTTTACTTTTGGGCTTAAATAAGCTAATTAAGAAGGATGTGTGTGTGATAATGTGGTTGGCAGTCACAGAAGTGAGGTGCAAATTAAGGTTTGTTTGTTGTCTATAGAATTTTGTAATCAGCTTTGACTAGCTTTACTAGTTGACCCTAAAAATTAGAATGAAGCCTACCTCATACATTTTCTGTAACCATTAAGCTCCTCTTCTGAGGTGCATTTGAAACATTCAAATAAATTCAGCAGCAGTTTGGTGCATAACCAGCATGTTTTGGTGTTCCTTGGAAATGGTATTGTTTCCTATGGCTTTTGGACACTGGTTTGCAATGTTTCCAGAAAAGGAAAAGATACTTGAAGAAGTGACTCCCATGTGGTGTAGTGCTGCTGGCACAGCTCAGGGGTTAACTGAAGATGCACAAATTCCCCTCACCAGTAGTTTCCACTTCTTCCTTTAACACTTTAAGCTAGACAGTTGTTCCGAAGCCCGCTGCTATTAGTGAAAGTGCATGAAAGATGGCAGCCAGGGAGCTACACCTGCAGTGCAAATATAAAAATGCAAAGCCTCCAAAACACTTTAGAAATCAGGTTGATAGGCTGAGAAAAAGGCAATGATTCCTGAACAATCTGACCATTTCTTTTTCATCTTTTCAGACAGTATTATGTATTAGGGAATTTCCAGTTGAGACTGTGAGGTTTTTTCAGTGTCCAAATGTAAACTTCTATGTCTGCTATAGCTCAACATTACATAAATGTGTGGCTGATACAGTTAAAAATCTTTCTAATAAATACTGCTTGTAAGAGTTATTCAATGAAATTAACTCACAATATTGCTAATTTATCTACTTGGCATAAACCTGCAATTCAGGTTAAGTGTATTCCCAAAGCTGAACGCTGCATTTTGAAAGCTGTATTTTGGTTTGTTATTTTATTGCTTATTTGTTTGGTAAGTAAAACCCTTTTATTGCTAAATTATGTTTCTATTTTTATAAACACCTTTACCATGGAAAACTGTGGGTCTGACATGCAGCAAGTGTTTCCCATAAGACATTTATAAATGTATTTTCGTGATTTTGTTTAATGAATTTGACAAGTGTTAGCATTTCTGTTCGGAGCTGAGGTTTGAGCTCCGTAACCACTAGAAGGCACTCTGGTATAAAACTTCCTTCAGCTGCCTCCAAACCCCGCTGTAAGGACAAAACATAAACACGACTGGCTTTAACCGATTTCTCTCCAAAGAGAGTTGCGCTCGCTCTGATTTGAGGTGATAACCTTCAGAATATCGTTCCTGCAGCTGCACCAGGGCTTTTGCTCACACGTTGTGGAGGAACACGTGTGCGGGGTGACCTGTGTGTGAATTCTTGCTGCTGTTCCATCGGGCACCACCTGGAACCGGGAGGGAGCTGATGGTCCCACGCTCAGTGCTCTCTGCAGGTGTATGTACCAAACACACTCCTGGCACTGCTGCCTGGCGGTTTGTCACCCACTGTTATACAGGGTCTGATAAATTGCCAATCAGATTAATTGGTTTATTGAAAGACCAACTGGGGACGAGCAAAGGGGAGTAGCCCCAAAAGCAGGCACAGCAAGGCAGAGCAGCAAGGTAACGACATAAGCGGCAGACGATCATCCGGCAAGCGAGGCACCTCAGAATTACCGGCTGCAGAGCACCCGGAGAGTTCTTATAGCTTCGTCCCATGTCAGGGTTGGTGCGTTTTGGATCCTCTCGTTGATTGGTCCTGGAACACGGCTCTGGTTGGCTCGTTCGAGGGGTTCACTCCTGACCAATCATTTGGGAATAAGCCCACTTTATTGGCTTACTGATGCACCAATTAAAAATCCGGCATGATGTCCTCGCTCCTCCAGAGAGTTTCTGGAAAGTTCTATCAGTTACCCCCATCTGACTCCCATCTAGTGGTTACATGGAGGTGTTACACCCGTACATCAGCGCACTTTTAAAACCAGATTAACGTTAACATAACATCTGTATTTAACCAATTATAGACTCAACTTTAACATCACTTTAACCACCCATCATTATGCAACCAGCCTACGAAAGCCCACCCGTTTATAACGCCACCACACTGCTGCCAGCACGGGATCTCTCCGAGAGTGCTGTGGCTCCAGCGCCGGGGATTTGAGTGGAACTGCGCTCGTGCTGGGCTGGGATTCTCAGTTAAACACACAAGTCTAGAAATGTGAGTGTGTTGCTATAGTAACGCTAAATTGTTTTGTGTGGAGAGTGGTGGCACTTGGAAATTGCTTCTGTTTAGTCCGGTTATGAGATGTTTCCAGTTTAGTGAGTAGTTTGGAAAACAGTAGTTTTCAAGTTAAAACATTTTTAAAATAAACAACATAACTTCTCTTCTGTTTACTTCATCTATAGTACTAATTTTCTACATTTCAGTGTTGCATATTGGGTTAAAACGCCCCGGACCTCTGGAATTCTATATTGGAACAATTTCAGTCCCAGCGTTTTTGAAAGGTGTTCTGTGAAATTATATTTAGCACCTTTGATACTTGCCAATAGTTACTGAATAGGTATGCAGCACTATATATCCTGATCAGAAAAGGCAGTTATGCTGGGAGAATCACCTAACTGGTGAAATTTGGTATATGTCAGCATGAAAACTGGTAGTCATTATAGCTAAATGTTGAAGGTCAAATTCGGAAACATTAGAAATATTTTTAATCTCATTTAAATATGATATTATTTTGAATAATATGCTTATTCTCCCTTCTTATTTTCGTTAAAAGTTTGCATTTTGACAAAGAAAACACATAATTTGGAAAATGTAAGGAATTTACTAGATTGTAGGAAAAAATCAGATCTTGAATTTGAGCTATTTGTGACTTTAGTTAATTCCGACTTTCTTCTCTTTCCTCATATGTGATCTTTCCTGAAGAGTATTTTTTTCTTTGCCCTACACCCTCACCTTTGCCTTCCTGAGTCTCACTAAAGCGCTATCTGGGTGGACAGAGGGAAAAATCTCTTCCAAGAGATTTACTACTTATATTACTTTTTCTTACTACTTCTACTAAGTATCTGAATAGTGATTAGTTGTTGAGGCTGGACCATCGGTCCCTCTGAGGTTATCCTTTCCTAGATCTATGTTAAGAGATAAACCTCACTGCTGTCAATTTCAATAACATAATTTTGCATATTATGAGTCTTTAAAAATGTTAATTCTATGCTATTTTTTTTTTCCATGCACACTAGTTTCAGAGAAAGTTATTATCTCTGCTCTGGAGGAATATGTCACATTTCATTGCTTTTTGACATAAATTTTTCCCAGTTGTAGGAAAAGAGATTTGCAAAGATATACCATAAGGTACTCTTTATATAAGTGAATCTAGAAAGACAGAACTCTCTGTGTGGCCATCAATTAATTATACATAATACTAGTTTATGTAATCCGGTTCCAAATACATTATCCACAACCAATTCTGTTGCTGTCATTTCCATTTGATTCCTAGGAACGCTTAGTGAGATGGCATAAAGTTGAAATCAATGCTTTTGTGGAAGTGTAGGACTGTTTAGAATGTACTAACATTTCAAATAAAAACCTCACAGGATATGCTTTCTTTTTTTTTTTTTTTTTTCAAAAATCTGAAGTGCAGAATATGGTTTGCATTAAAACCAAAGAATAAAATAGTTTAGTCTTTGACAAGAGATAAAAAAATGCTTTTATGCCAGTTTGAAGAATCAAAGTGATGAATGTTTGGGAAAGTCCTTACTAGCTTTTATTTTCCATCGGTGATCCAAGGCAGGCTGCTGAGCACCTGCTGCAGCCTGGCACTCGGGCATTTTGATGGTTTTCCTGCATAAGAGCAGCTACAGAGATGAGGTAACTTTGTCAGTCAGCTCGATGGAATGGGGGCCCTTGTCCTTGCAAGTTTGAACTTTGCTAAAGTAGTTGCTTTCTTGCCCTAAGAACCAGTGAGTTCTGCCTGGGAGGGGCCACAGTTCTGCCATTTAGTGCAGAGAGGTGAATCTTTATAACGTGACCATTTGTGACTAAATCAAATCTAGAGGAATGCTACACATGGTGCCTTTTTTTTAATCACAAAACCCTATTGATTTTCAGGAATTTGCATGTCAGCTGAGACCACCACCTGAAGACTGTTCATGTTTTTCTAAAATGATCAGGATTCTAGCAGCACTCCAGGACTTTTCAGGCAGGCAGATGTGAAGATGTTTTGCTTGCCCTGAAACTCTGGCACTCTGCCTCCCCTTTCCCCACAGAAAAAGGTAGGAATTATTACCTTCTGTTACTGGTAGCAAATTATGGGGATATCTCCAGATTAAAAGGAAACAATTTGGGCCCATACATTGCATTTTCTTTTTTCCTTTTTCGTTTCTTCCACTTCTTCACTTCATGTATTCCCCAGAAGCAGCAAGTTCTAAGTTGCTTTAGGAATATGGTACTCTTCTTTTTGTTTAGTTTTTTTACCCCCAAATTTAAGCAAACAAATATTCTTTTCCAATTCCTGAATTACTTCTTTCCATAGAGAACTCTGTCAGCCATTCAAAATAATGTATGATTTTGAGACTTAATCGTTTTGAGCCATGCTTATTTCTGATCAGTAACTTGAAACAGCAAAGAATCTTTCTGCTGCCTCCTAAACCTGTAGTGTTTGTGTGCTCTGCCAGCTGGAGGGGCAGGTATCTGTTAAGACTTTCTGGGCAGGGGGAGCTGCAGTTCTGTTGAGCCTCAAAGCCAGACCATACAATCTCCTTGATTTGCCAGTTGTTCAAGCATAACCATCCTGCTGCTCTGGCGGTTTATATTCCACCTCTTGAGAGGTGCATGATAGCTGATACCTAGGAATAAATGTAACAGGTCTGCGCTTAAAGTGCAGCTGGCATTGGTGAAAATACCTGGGCTTTCAGAAAATGGGATCTTTATACAAGTACACTGATATTATTATAATTTGTGCCTGAATGTCTTCATCTTTCTGGGCCATAGTTACAGGGACACTGAAGTGTGATGTTTTATAAGGAATGCTCATAGTCTGTAAATGTGGAAATGTTTTGCCTTTGAGGAACAAATCTCCCCACTGTAACTATATAAAATAATTTATGTAAATACCATCACTGTCATGTAGTAATTTGCATAAATATCCTTTGAATCTTTCTGTATCTAGTTTTGTGTGGAAAGCTTCTACCAAAGGTTCTGGTAAAACACTTGGGCTTACCCTGGGTAGAAAATTAGCCCAAATCCTGGCTCTTACTATGGTTTTGCACAATTCCCTGATATCTTTAGAAAAACCTGATTTTGCCCATCTCCTGTAAGTATCATACCACAAGTGTTTCTGCTGTTGTTTTTTGAGTGTTTTTCTGACACCAGGAAAAGAAACCCCAACCACTCTTAAGAAGTCAAACTCTTGTTGGAGTTAAAATCTTGGGAAGGAATATAACAATCCTTCAATTTTGAAGACAAGGCTTGAGTTACTGTGATTGAGGTAAAGACACAATCTTTTTGTAAATCAGTGTGTCCTTAAATTTTGTAACAGATGCTGATATATGATGAGTAACTGAAAGTAGGAATACATACTTGCTTCTGTTCATTGTTTCTGTGAATTAATTATCATACACATTTTTCTACTTTACCTTAGGTTAGGCCAGAGGGGTTTTTTCAAACTCTTTTCTTTTTAGAGGGATGTTGCATGGTCTTCAGCATAATACAGTGATGATAGAGACTTTTTATATATCGAGTAATTTTAATTCAGACCTACTGACTGTCATGGACAATCTGAAATGTGAATGCATAGTAAAGAAGTGATATTTGGTTCTGTCATAGTAGAGCAGCTTTTCTACACCTGCTTGGACACTGTTCTCTGAATTCGTCAAATCATTTTTCTTCAAGGTAATTCATGTGTAGGTTTGCAGGCCTGCATTGCTCTTTCACTTGAATCAGATAATTCTTATGTCCATGTTTTCATTTAGAAGTATATTGAATGCCCTCATACTACAGTAAGCATATTGGAATTCCTCAGGGAGACATTTGAAACTCTCAGCAGGCTGGTAATCACAAAGGCCATTCCTTGATTTAGTGGTAACTGTAGTAAGTGTTTAGGTACTAGTAGCAAGTGTGAGACTACAGAGAGCAGAGACATGAAATGGCAGCACAGGTGAGGCTGCCAGCACAGCTCGCTCTTGGTCTGTAGTGCATTGCCTGGGATTTTAGTTTTTGACCTTTTCTAAGGACAGGCTACTGATGGTGCCAGGCTTCATGGTGACCAGGTGCAAGCCCTGTTTCCATTCTCTTCTGTCATGGCTCTTATTTTTTAAGTTAATTATTTTATTTTTAAAAGCTGTCTACACAGCAGGATAACCACATCCTCTTCTTCTTTGTCCATAGTTTTTTTTCCCCTGCTAACAGGTCAAGCCTTGCAGAAGAAAAATTGGCACATGAAGCATCCCATTGACCTTTACACCAAACTAAACTCCCTCATACACTTAATCTGTGATATTGATGGACAGTCATGGTTGCAAGTAGAAGACGCCCATCATTTCTTGTGTTTCTTGGCAGAGAGAATGAATCATATTGCTGGGATAATGAACCATTTAATGACTTGTGTGTTGATTTATCAGATGGTACTGGAGAGGCCAGTTTAAGAATATAAAGCTATAAGTCAGAGTTGCTGCATATGGCCCAGAGAGGCTGCCTGGCTTCCTTACCATGAATTGCTGTGTTAATCAAGCAGTCATTAGGGTGTGAAAGCAGTGAAGTGCCTCCTTTTCATTCTGGTGTGACATTTATTCAAAATGAGAATCTATTTTTTTTTTTCAGGTTTTGAAATAGTCTACCGTGATAAAGTTGGCATTTTTGCCTTTCATAGTGAGGAAGTTTCATCCTGGGCTAAAGAAATATATTAATAGTGGGCACAGGGATAGCCTGTACAACATAGTAATTTATCTGTGAAACTGGCACTGCACTGAGTTGGCTCCTCAGTGCAGAACTGGTAATGTTTTGTGCCCTAGCTTCTGTACTTTAGTAAGAAATACATACATCTAGCTAGTAAAGATGATACCAATGCCCACTGTAAGTTAGAAATGACTACATGGAGTTCTTCACTAAGATGAAGCTTTTCATGAGTCTTATTTTACAGAGGTATGTATTTTATTTCTTCATTTTAAAAGTAGTTTTGAGCTGATCTCTGGCAAAAGCTGAGAGCAAGGTAGCCTGGAGCACTGCTTTTGCTTACTAACTGTTGTAATGTGGCTTACACTGCTTTAACCTCCTTCCACAGAACACAGATCAGCTTCCTGAATTTTCCTAGTTATCCCACATGTTTCTGTAAGTGAGGCATCTACCTGTGGTGCTGGAGTTTCCCAGCTGAGAAGTCATTGGTGTGAATAGAATGGAAACGTTCCCTGTCTGCCCTTCACACTGGGTTGTGTTGCTCTGTTAACCTTGTTCAGCTCGTGGTAACTTGGAGTCTAAGCCAGTCTTGCTGTTAACCACCTTCTTTCTGTATTAGTCACTGTTGGATATTCCTGATTTTATATCATTCCTTGAGCTTTGCCATATTTATATCCTATAGAGACCATTTTCAGTATTTTTTACTCTCATTCTGAATTCTAAACCTGTTTTACAGCATGGCTGTGGTCCCTAACTTTGTATCAGGTGTATCTTGGCTAAGAGAAGTCTTTATTCCATCACCCAGGTGATTCCCAAAATTACTGGCAGACCTTGGTGAAACCTTCCTGGTGTGTTCTGGACAGGGACTAATTAATAACTGGTCTCTGAGGCAGATTGTTTAACCGTTTTGTCTCTTATCATGCAATAGTTTCATCTTCATCCCATTTCCAAGCTTGCTTTGGACTGTCACATGAAATACTACCAGAAAACCTCCTACAGACAAGTTACAGGAAACTTGATATCTAGACACTCTTGTGCACTATTACAGAGGAAAATTAAGTTTAACTTGGTTTGTTTTGGAAAAAAAAATCAATGTTGCCTGCTATATAATTGTGTTTTATCTTCAGGAGCTTATTGATTGCAGGGGGGTATTTTGTTTGTTTCACTGTTGGTGCTGATGCTTTTTTGTTCTGTTTCGGTTTTTGTTCTGAGTTTTTGTAGAGCTCAAATTAAGCTGTTTAAAGATTTCCCCAAGTTCCCTTTTGGAAGAGCAGTTCCTTGTTTCCCATATTTTTCAGTGTTCTGGCACTACCTTTGTCTTCCTTGGATTCTCAGAGCTTACAACTAGATTTCTTGGCAAATGAAACATTTTAGGATGAAATCCATTTGACCTAAGTAATTTAAAAACATGAAACTAGCCCATGTACTGTAACCTTGTCCGTTCTTACTATCTGACTTTCTTCTCTGAAGACTTCCACGAAATAATGCTTCAGCTGAGTTTCTGAAAACATTGATCAGATTCTGTTCAGACTTAGAATTTCTACATCACAGCCGTTCTACTCTGCAGAACATTTTGCAAAAATAGGTGAACTCTTGGCCTGTCTGAAAAATTCTTTAGCACTTCTGAATAAACTCTTACGCTTGCTAAGGGAAGTAATTCCATGTATTTCCTTTTGTCCTTGCACTGTTTGCTTATTGGTAAGGAAAAATGTGCTATGGGATTCAAAGCCCCTCCCACGCCTCCAATCCTGAGGTGCTTTCCTGAGCTTTGTCTGCTGGCAGGCTGTATCTTTCCCAGACTTTTGTCAAATTATCTCACTGATGTGAGCAAATTGTGCTTAGGAAGTGATATTAGTCATGATCAGACCCCTTTATCTGAAAAGCAGGGAGAGCTCTGGAATCCAAAATGAGGTGCAGGATTTCCTTTGTTTTTTTAAATTTTGGATAGAGTAAGAAGGATTCTTTTTTAATTGTTTTTTTTTTGTTTGTTTGTTTGTTTGTTTGTTTGTTTGTTTTTAAATCTAAAAGAACCTGAGGAGTCATTGCTGTGGCCCAGTCAGTTTGCTGTCATACTTTTGGTGTTTCTCAGAAGGTATTTCTACACTACAGATCACGGTGAACTTGGGGAAAACCAGAGTAAGCTCAGAGGGTGTAAACATAGAATATGTTCATGCTTTGATATTCATGACACTTTGTTAAGTATTAGTTTTGATGATTGAAAAATGTCGTCTTGTGCAGAGGTAGTTCAAATGCACAGAATTGCTGAAATGGAGGTGTATGTACTAACTCTAAAATACACCAGGATATTATGCATGTTCTGTAGTACAAAGACTGCAGGATCTGTGGTCTGAAGCGTACACATAGTTGGATGAAATGATCCTGGGTCAGGTGTGAAAATCTGTAACTTTTCTGCCATGCAGTGTGTAATTACTTACATGCATATTAGATTATTATCAGGTTGTACTGTTCTTTCTAGTGCCAGTTTTTACTGCCTTTTTGCCCCCCTTGTAACATGCTAAAATAGCTGTGAATCAGATAAAACGGCAAGGAGAACCACGTAAGGGGGTGTTGTTAAATAAATGGAAATGATGGAGTAAGAGAGAGATTCTTTTCCTGTCCTGATGTGGGAGCCTCTAGAGATCAGTATAAGTGAATATTTCAGATGCACTAAACACTGTACCCTGCCTAAGCTGTAGAACAAAATCAATAGGCAGCAGATGAAAATTATTGTGTTTGTTTCCATAAAAATAACTGCTGGCTGTTTCAGAGTGTTGGTGATGGCTGTTATTATCTGGCACATAAAACTTAAAAGGGGCTTTCAAAGAGATTTTGTGAGAGTGAGACATGTTTACTTGCATTTTTCTCTGGGTGTGATTATGTTGATTGTCAATAATTAGTTCCTGCACCCTGCTGGTGTGGCTGACCCATTCCAGCCTGTTGTGCAAATGCTTAAATCTGCTTATTTATTCACCAAATGCAGTCAGGGTGATACACAATGCTGTCAGATCTGTGCAGGGAAATCCCTCAGCTGAATTTTGTTCTTTGGTACTCACACAAGTCCTGCACTGTGTAATCTCATGCTTTTTTTGAATAACTAATGGTTTATGTTTTCTTTGTGCTTCATTGATTGTTTTAGTGTCCCTATCCAGTTTTTGAACTGAGAGTTAGAGGATGGCCATAGCTAATTTCCTAACTCAGCAACCTTTATCCAGCTATTGTACAGCTATAGATGAAGTGTAATTGTCTCTAGCAAGTTTCTTCAAGTAGAAGCTGAAAAATAATTTGTCAAAATTAACAAGCGATCTGATTTAGAGTAAGCCAAAAGTGATAAGGTCTGGTTGTATAAGTTACTGCTTTAATTCAGCTGACTCCCAGTTTTCACTCATCGCTGATATTTTCTGGGTTTTGGGGGAGCATTGTAAGTAAAGTGTGTTTGTTCAAAGTGAATCTTGGGTATTTTCTTGTTATCTTTGTCAACATTTCAGTTCATTGTGCTGTATTATTTTTAGCAGATTTGCATTGTTTGAAAACTCCATGCTATGAATTTTCATTTAACTTCTGCTGACAAAGAATGTGGGTTTTGATTATTTTGTTCTGTGTCTGTGCTAAATTTGCGCTATTTACTGGAATCTCAGAGATGTGCTCTTTGTGCACAAAGGGAAGGAATTTTGTAGCCACCATGGGCCCAAGGGTCTAGACAAGAGTATATCCATAGAAGATTGCCTTTGGCTATACATTAAAAACAACCAAAGAAAACCAACCCAGTAAACAAAAAAACCACAACAACAACAAAGGAGGAACAACTGCCAGAATGAGTTCTGTGAAAGGAAAATTCACTTAAATTAGTAACACAGGACTGCCTTCTAGTTCCATGGATCTCAGAACTATCTATGACTGTAATGGCAGTTTAAGTTGAAGGGATTTTAAGTTTGAAGGGATAAGTAGCAGTGATGAGTGATATTATCCAGAAGGAGAACAGAAATTGATATTCATTTTTCCTAAGTTTCAGTAAGCTCCTGGATTTCCCATTCAATATGGAAAAGACACCAACGTACAGCAGTGCTCAGAGTTGCTATTTACTGCACAGTATATGCAACTTGTAGCACCTTTTATGTTACCTGATAAAAGCTGTGAATATTTCATTCCATTAGAGAGGCAGTATGGCACTTTTCCCCAAAACTCTATTCCTTTTCAGCTGCTTTGGGTGCAGAGAACATACTGCTGAGAATACAGATGGACTCAGCACCAGTGCCTGCATGCACAGTAGCACAAGGCATGAGCATATTTGTGTTTTCCTGTTCCTTGCTCACTGTAAATAGTGTACAAAGAACATAATCCATCAGATATGGTTGCTGATTACTGTTCAGCCTGCTTGGCACAGCCGTACTGCACTAGATTTCTTGTCTGAGGGCAGATTAAAGGTATTAATAACAACCTGATTGCAGAGGATTTGTAGCAAGCAGCTTTGAAATCAAATGATATAAAGGGTACTGCCTATGACAAACCGTAGATGTGCCGTGAATCCCAACATGCAGCTCATAAAAAAGCTGTTGAAATTCTAAAGTGGGCAGACTCCCACACACACAAGAGCTTGCAGCATCCAATCAGTTTAAGAGGTAATGCACAAATATATTATTCTTCAGGTTGAAAGGCTGCGTCTATCACAAATGGTAAGGGTTTTCAGATGCAGTGTTTTACAAGGTTCCAGTAATGAAATGGCTCATTTTCATCTTAACCAAGGAACTTCCAGCCTTTATAACAACACAATAGTCCTAAAAAGTGCTCAACAGTCTAATGAGAACAGCTCCTATTTGAGCAGTGCTGATGTTATGTTCCAAGGAATATTCACGGTGTCTTGATCTATAAAGCTCAAACTTTCAAAGCTACAAGTGATAAATGAGCTTCACTTGCCTCTCTTCATTCTAGAAATGCATCTGAAAGTGTAACCTGCGTCTGTAGCAGATCAAACATTTTGAGGATTGAGTGGTTATGGACAATCTTTGGCATGGGCTAAAATATATTTGGGAATGTGTCAACTGTTTGAAATAAATGTGATACAGAAGGAATAACAACAGGTTTTGATCTAATGTAAAATGTGCTACTTTGAGACATGTTTTATTTCAATGGGTTACCTCAGAAATTAAAATACTTTTGAGGGGCTTAGATCAGGTTTAATATTTCAATCCAGGTCAAAATCTTGGCCCTTTTAGCCTTATTTTGTGCACATTGCTTTAATGAATGAAAATTCAGAAGCACCCTTGAAGATGCTTGTTTTAACTGCAATAAATACAAGGAGAACACCCTATTATTTAACTGAACCTTGGTTTTGTGCAGCTAGTGCTTCTTCTTTTCAGGTCCTGAAAATATATTGCTTCTGTCAGTGTTGGGATACATGCTGTGCATAGATCCTGTGCGGTTTCTTTTTTTCTTTTTTTCCTGCCCTGCTGTCTCAGTTCAGCTCAGAATGACAGAGCACACAGTTCACTAAAGCATCATGATTGTTTGAAAAGAGCACGTTTAAAAAGGCAGTAGCAGTCATGTGAAACTCAGGGAGAAAGTTTTATTCAGTGGGATAGTGTTAAAGAATAATTTTTGTGTCAAATTTTAGAAATAGATGCCATTATTCTACTAAAGGTTTATTCCTTCTGATGTTCAGTGTTCTGTGACACATCCAAGATGCTGAATTTTCACTAGAGCCAATTGGACTTGTGCATATGGAGTAAATATTCATTATTTAAGTGACATATCATGTGTCAGATAATTTTCACTCATTAATGTTATATATTTGGAAGGGAGCCCGCACAAAACCCCAAAACAACACATCAGAAAATCCCCTCTGAGTGTTTTTTGTTCATGGATACCATAATTAGGTTGTTGAAAGCTGGGACATCACTGGCACAGATTTCTGATCAGAAATCCTCATGGGAAGTCAGCCGTCCTGTAACATGTGGGTGATGAAAGAATATTGGCTCATGCGTAAGGGCAGCCTTGGTCCCTTGTGAATTAAATGGAAATCAATTGTCAATGATTGCAGAAAGTACGCTGGTTGTGGATCACTGAACTGTCTCTAATTAAAGAGACTGGCAGGCTCTGGGTTGTAGAGCTGCCTCTCAGCTGGCAGCACAAAGTAAATGCAGTTTGGAAGCTGATGTTTGGAAGTTTAGAACAGCTTTAGGTGTTTAAGCAATGTGTTTAAGAAATAAGTTAAGTTGTGATTTTTTTTGTTTGTCCCCTTTGCTTTGCACAAATTTCAAATTGTTTTCAATTTCAAACTATTTCTGGCTGTAAAGGCTGTGCAAGTGCAGCTAGGAAGGTGCAGAATGGGCTACTCTACCCTTAGTTCCAAGCAGGAATGGCAATGTTAAATTTAATACTTTGCCATAGGTCAAATGAAAGAATAGCCCCAAAATGCACTTTGCTGTTTATAAATTAATGCATGTGTGTAAAATGGGACTGTGGAGTGGATCTGTCTGTGTGGTCAGGGTAGCTGTGGCATGCCTGAGCTCTCAGCAGCTGGTCATAAGACTTTTTCAGTGTTTCTGGTCATTTCCTTGAATAATAATATATAATAATACTGTTTCGTTGACATCAGAAGACTACAAGGTCCATCAGGAGTTATGGGAATCTATGATGCTTAAGCCAAAAGTCATGTGTAAGATGTAGAAAAAGTTTAATAAATATATCCTGTTTCTATAAAACATCACATTTATTTTCAAGTATGATCAGAATTCTGATCCTCAGCATACTTGGTATCATCTTCCATTTTTAAGTATTTTGGAAGCTGGGAATAGTACTTCCCTTTATGCAGTTGGTCTTTTTTTTTTCCTTATGCAGCCAGTTGATCTGAAGGTCCAGGGCTTTGTATTTTCTGTATCATATGAAAAAATTAATCCTGTTCCTTCCATTTCTACCTCCATATGTAGGAGGAGCATTGCATTCAGTGATTTGCATCTCTTCTCCTTCCCCCTTACCACCAGTCCTCTGAATTGCAGTGAGTCCCATGTTAGCATTTTGCAAAAGGAGAATTATGCATTTCTCATTTTGGTGTGGTGTTTCTTAAAGCAAATCGTGACACTTCTCCTGGTGGTGTCCAAAGGTGTCAGCTGCAGTGAAAAAAGCGGGAAGCAGGGTTGTCATAGCAATATTATACCTCTTAAATTACAAACCTGTAAATTCTGTAAAAAAAAAATAATATTTCCTGAGTGTATGTTGCAGCTTAGTTTCAAACTGCGGAGTTCTTGCAGAAGTGGGTTTCTGCTCTGAATAATGCCTGGGAAAGATGCTTGTTGTTCTAATTAGTTCTGTGCTCCTTCTGAAGGGAAAACCCGTTCTGTTTGTAAGAAAATGCTGACTGGAAAGCTGAGTGTTAAACCACAGTTTAATCAGTATTTAAAAAGGAAAAATCTAATGAAAAAATATTGTCAAAGTCTTACCCTGCTTTGCTGTACTGGAGATACAGCAGTCCTGTGTTCACAGGAAAATATTGCAACCAAACAGAATAGTATAAAAAGCACCAATTTAGTCAAAACTGGAAGCTTTAGCAAGAGGTATCTATGACAATGAAAAAATCATGAAATAAACCTTTTCCTTTGAAGCTGGAAAAATCTGTGAAAATTTGCCTCACCAGAATGTTAGAAAAGGCTTTAATTTGAAAAATAAACTTCCAAAATGGTCTTAACAAGTCATGAACACCTACTTCTTTTGGAGTTCAAGGTGCTGACCTAGTGTGAGAGGACCCAGCTGTCAATGTTTGATTTTAAATGCAGAGATGCTCACATTGGCCTTTCATTCTTTCATATCCTGTGAGGTCTAAACCATTGGAATGTAGATGGCTTCTCCTTGTGGCTTCTCTTTTTCCCCCACAATGGTGCATGGAAATGGTTTCAGCTGGGATAAATGAGTTGGATGAGAGGGAGAGGGGCCGAGTTCATATCCTGGTTCTCTCCTCTGCCCTGTTTTTTTTTTCTAATTAATTATTTTTGTTCCAGGTCTCACTAAGTTGTCTCTACTCACTAGATGATGATCATCAGTAGGTTAAACATGGGCCAGGTGTCTGAGGACTTTTGAGACTTCCTTTGGGTCAGTTGCCTGTTAATTATTTAATCATTTGTAGTTGAAAAAGTGTAGATCAGCAGTAGATAGCATATTTGGTGTAAAATCCTGATCCAGCAGAACTCTAAGAAAGATGAGAAGTTAAAGAAAAAAGCATTGCAAACTTTAGCATCTGCTGTCTGGGACACTTGAGAGAGTGGAATTTTACTTGCTGTGAAGTTTCAGAAGTAATTCCTTTGATTTGCATCCTACCTGCCTGTGGCAGTGCATTCCATCAAATGTTAGGTAGATGTGTCAGGCCTGAAAAGAAATTAAAAAGTGGTGAAGTGTTGGTGAATCAAATCATAATCTTTAATGTATTTGGCCTTGTGAACAAATAAGACACTTAGTACTATTTGAAATGCATAGTGAAATATTGGCTATGTGAATGCTTTAGAAGTGAAATAAATATTTCAAATCCAATAAAATTAGAGAAGAGGTTTTTAAAAAGGGCATAAATTGTTTATGTACCTTTTAAATACAGTTGATGGGTGAACAGGGAATACAACTTTCATGTAATTCAATTCTTTAAATGCCTGTTCCTTGAAAATACCCAACATAATATAGATTAAGGTGAAGCCAATAAATGTTTTTAACTTTTCCACATATCTAAGGATTTTTATGTCTTCTGAAACATTAACATCCACCACTGGATAAATGGGATAGGTGTTCCTTTCTTATTAAGGAAAAACTACATCACTATAAGGGACAGAAACATGGTGGAAGATGTGCTCAATCGCCATTTTCAGTATGTTAAAGTGCTGTTGCCTCAACACAAATACTGGTACTGAAATAAATGCATGTGGAAATATCATGTTATTCAGCAGGGTGGTGTGATGTGGTAATGGAGCTGTTCTTGGTGAACGTGAATTAGCAGAGGCTGGATGTGTCATTGTACACTGGTAAGCAAATAACTTCCTTTTTCATAATTGGTTTGCTTCTGCCCTTGAAAATATGTGAGCCTTAAGGACTGAAAACCAACGACAGAAAGAGGTATGAATACCCAGGGAGCTAAGGGTAACATAGCAGCCTGATGTAAAAATTTAATGAGCTTTCTTTTGACGCTGTGATTTGTTTTAGCACATTTTTCTAGTGAGCAAGGCCAGGAGCCATATGTAAATGAGCTTTTCTTGAGATTGTGCTTGCCAGACAGCTGCAGGGAGCGTTAGGGTGATGGAATGATGCTGCACATAATGGGGTTAATGAAGATTACAAGTTACTTCCTTCAGGGAAGTGTACTCTGTTCATTTTTTTTCTTTTGTTTTAAGCAAGCTTATCCTGAAAGTCAGAAGTTTAAGTGTTTAAAATGTTGTGAAATCTAAGTGGAGTTTGAGGCAATGCACCACAAATTGCAGGTAACTAATTAGATACTGTGATCTCATGTGAGTGGTTGTACTTCTCTACGTGTGTGTTTTTCACTTCAGAAACTTCACTTGAGAAGAGCTGTGGGGCTTCTCCCTAGGCCTGTGCATACCTTTCCAATAGTTAAATACAACATTTAGAAAAGACAGTACCAAAAATCATTGAGCTGTTATTTAGACATGGAAAGAATTCTGCAAATACAATGATTTGAGTATTTAGATTAATAAACAGCTGTAGGAAAAAAAAAAAGAAACCATACCCAAAAAACTTGCGATATGTTTATTTATTCAGGAAAGGAGTAGACAGACTTGAGAAATGACTGTTTTAGTCTAAAGGTAAGTTGCCAGAAGCTAGTACACTTCATATACTTCCTATCAGAGAAGACTTAAAAAGCTGTTACCTCATGAAAACGAAATTTTCTAGATACTTCTCGGTCATGCAGTAAAGTTAGATTTTGAGAAGAGCCAAAGGCAGAAATCTTCAGTGCTTTATAGAAATTTTAAAGGAAAACCAGGAGGCAGTGGCATATGTGTTTTTGCCACACTGGGAGAACTGTGCCCTGGACTTTCAATTATTTGAGTCCTTGAGTCCAGATAATTTTGAATTTTATTTAATGTATCAGGGAAGGGGAAGAACTGCTTGGTTATTTTCCAGAAAAATGTGTGTCAGTCTGTTGTTGTCAAGTGCAGTGCTCCACTGCCTTCAGAGAGACACTATAAAAAACTGTTCCTGTTTTCCTTTTCAGTTGTATTAAATCACTTTGGTGTAAAATTACCTTTAGTCCTACCTTTTCCTGTCTGATTCTCGTCTTGATAAATGAACATATTTGTAGACAGTTATCAAGTGCTTATGTTGGTGACCTTGTCTGTTCCCAGTCAAAGAAGGAAGGTTAGAACAACATTTGGAATAAATACTTTTCCTTTAAGTTAACAAACTCATTATGTGTCTGTTTTTATCTTTATTAAGCAAAAATTCCAGCAGATGCTCCAAAGAGGAGGCTTCCCCTATCAATATCTTTGAGGCTTTTGTTCACTTGGGGGTTTTATGCCTCATGTAGTGCAGTATTTGAAAAGATGGTGCCCAAGGAGCAAGGCTATTTTTTAATGTTGTTTGTAGATATTTTTATTGTGTGGAAAAGGTTATACTGAAGCGTCCACTTAAAGCAAATCAAATATGACTACTTATGTTTGCCTATTGCAGCTTGTTTTAATGTTCTTGAATTATTTTCTGAGGCATTTCTTAAAAAAACCCTTAGTGCTGTGCTGATGTACGTGGTTTTGGGAAACAGATGACATGGGCTGTAGTGCTTAAGCTGAAGCAGAGCCAGGATGAAGAGAGAAAGTGTTTGTTTAGTTTCAAATGAGGCACAGTCCATGAAATGACTTAGCTCAGTGACAGGATAGACAAACATACGTGCTTTGTATTCAGTGGCCTAAGAACAAGAGCAGTTAGCAATGCCCAAATGAAACAAGAGAAGTATTTGACTCAATCTTTGTTGCTCAAGATAGAGAATACTTCTAATCATTCCTGACAAAGACTAGCAAAATGATTTACTTTTAAAACAAAGACATATTCTGAGGCACTTGGTGCATAGCCTCTCAAGCTGTATCACAAAAGAGGGGAAAAACCTCAAGTACATGAACTCTGACTCCCACACTGGGTTTATTGGAAGGGTACATCCCCCTCCAGATCAAGTCCTGAGCTCGTGTCTCAGATACAATTAAAAGAGAAGAAGTAAGAGGTGAATAACCACTTAATTCCAAGAACAAAGTGAGTTACCTCAGGAATGCCAAGGCATCTCTTTTCCTAAAATTGGCAACAAAGAGTTCACTCTCTTACTCTGCCCCTCTGCTGAGGCCTTGCTGGTAAAAGAAATGTGTCCAATCTACCTGGCAGTGGGTTTGTGCTGGGCTTTGGTGTGGTCACTTGGGGCATTCACAGTGTTACCACAGGTTAGAACTTGAAAGTCTGGGGCAAAGGACTGACAGCAACCTCACAAAGTTCAGCAAAGGGAAGCGCAAAGTCCTGTGTATGGGGAGGAGTAACTCCATTTGTTGGTACAGCCTGGGAGCTGACCAGCTGGGAAGCAGCTCTGCCAAAAACCACCTGGATGTCCTGGTGGGCAAAAAATGGAACAAGAGTCTGCAATACACCCTTGCAGCAAAAAAGGGCCAAGAGCATCTTGAGGGGTATTTGTAAGAGCTGTCTGCAGGTTTAAGGAGGCAGTAATTTGGATGTCTGAGCAAGGTTTTATTCTTAGGACTGCTTAGTTTCAATCTGTCTTTTATTGCAGCGTGTTTCATTTGCAGAGCTGTGCTTTTCTGCTGCCTTGAGCCACATTTTCTCCATCCTGCCCTCTCAGACTATGTTTTTCATTTCATTCTTCCCTTACTTACCTGCTTTTCTTCTCCATTTCATAATTTACCTTGTTCATCCTTATCATAACTCAGATTTAGCTATTGGCAGAAAAAATATTCTGACCGTTTCTTTCAACTGGGTTATGCAATGNTCATTCTTCCCTTACTTACCTGCTTTTCTTCTCCATTTCATTATTTACCTTCTTGTTCATCCTTATCATAAGGATTTAGCTATTGGCAGAAAAAATATTCTGACCGTTTCTTTCAACTGGGTTATGCAATGGGTTGTTACTGTCTCTGTTAGAGAAAGAGAGGTCGAGTAATTCTTACACAGTTCATTTATTTATACAAAAATTCTAGAAAAGCAGGTGTCTTAGAGCACAGAAGGACTCAAACTGATTATAATGTCAAGTCTTCACCTCAGGAAAAAACGTGCCTTTTTCTTGGGTGCTAAAAGTGCTTGTTCAAGTTGCTTCTTTTTCTTCTTTGCTACTTCTTTGTTGCCTCTTCAGCAGAAAGGCACACTTCCACAAATACCTGCTGAAACCCCACTGCTAGCTGTGTATGTATCCTTGTGTGGTAATCCAGGTCTGTGTTGCTAGTTCAGTGTTACCCTTCCTTTAAAAAAGCTTATTTTATGTTATAATTCTAGAAGTTGGGATAATTTTAGGGAATAGTCCATGATGCATAAATGTTTAGTCATTCTCGAGTCAATGCTGGGTATCTTTCTGTGAGTGTGAGGGAAAGAAATTTCTAACTGGCACATACAACTATTTCAGAATGTCAGTTGGCTGTTATTATGCCAGACTAGGCAGAAAAGATAAGAAATATGGTTTACTGAGACTATTACCTCTTAGTGTATTTGTACAAAGATGATATATATTGTATTATGAAATGTAAAATTTACTCCCAAGGAATCTTCTGCTTTATCAAATTGAAGTTTACTGCTGTCTTCTAGTGTGACAGAACACAATAATATGTTTTATTAGATGTACTTGTAATCCTTTGATTGAAAGAAACCTTTATTCCAAACTTATACTTTTTAATGTCATGTGAAGATGATTTTGGTTAGAGTACATGATTATTTTGTGCTGTTGGCTTTTCTCTCTATTGCTTTCCTATTGCATTGAAGACTGTTTTATGATAAGTATTCTTGATGGATGCCAAGATTTGAGAGAGGTGTTCAAATGGGGACCTAAGACTTCTTGTAGACAGACAGAATAATAAATACAATCCCATGTTTATCTGACCTAGCTGCATTATTGATACGGGTGAACTTGGAAAGGATTCTGTGCTAGTATTTGTTTCTGTGGTGTAATGAACCTGCACAAAATTTCATCATCACATTTCTTACCTTTTTAATACTTCTATAAAAATCATAGAATATGACGTACTCAGAACAGCAGAGAATATTAACTTACCTCATCTTCCACAAGGGTTTAGTGGATTTAACATTGCATTTGCCAAAAAGTAATAGCACACAAACCTTTAATTACTGTGAGGACCAGCTCTGTATTTTTTGATAAATTTGTCATGCTCATGAAGAAGTTCCACCTTTGTGTGGAAAATATTAATGTTTTTTTTATACGTGAGAAACTGAGGAATGTGGATGTGCTGCTGTGAACTGTTTATAGTCATGGAGAAAGTCTGGTGCAGACAGATTTTGAAACTTTAAGCACAGCCTTGTGCCTTGGTGACTGTATTATCATTTCTCTGACTTTACTGGGGGGGAAATTTACTTAACTGCCGCTACTATTCCTGTCTTGCACTCTATTTCTTGATATAATTCTTGACAGTTGTACATAGTTTAATGTAGTTCCCTTCACACTTAAGCAGTTTGTACTATGACAGAATTGATGCCATCAGTAAATATGAAATTTTCACATAGATAATCTCTTTCTGCACTTTGCAAAAGTGAGACAGGTAATTTTTCTGAGTCGAGAGAATGTGATTAGGTGTTGGAGATCCTGTGTGCCTTGTGGGGCTGCTTTCTGGTCCTATACATTGTGATGGGCAAGAGCTGAATATCAATAAACTTTGCACTGTAAGAGACTTCCCCACCTCTCCTGTAGGATTGAAGTTGCGCTCTCCTTCTACCAGTTGATTCTAGAAACTGGAAAGATTTAATGTTAACTGTTGTATATTGTATAGAAGTTTTAATTTTAGACTGTACACTGTGTAATGGTAAGGAAGTAAACCATAGATTCTTCGATATATAAGAGGAAGAGATTATAAATATTTCATACTTGAATTTAAAGTGACATTATAAGTATAATACATATATTTAATTTTGTTTCTAGTACCATTCACCCCATATTTACAAAAAAACTCTTCTCATTTAGGTTACCATTTAAAAATTACAATGTTCTGTAGAACACATCTAGGAAGTGACCTTTCTTCACTTGAAATGCTCTAAAATTAACTTTTCATAGACTGTAAGCAGCACTCCAGAGACAGGTTCTTTAATGTACTGGTTATTGCTTTCAAAGTACTCTTAATTGCCTAAATTAATAATGACTTTTTTTTTTCTTTGGTTCTTAGAAGGGACAAATGAATTTCAATCACTCTCTAAAGAATTGAGTCACTGGCCATCTTCTGATTACTTTTTACATTCATTATGAAATTTAAAGAAGAAAAAAAAAGAACAGCAAGGTCACCTTCAGAGTGTTTTCTGTTTGTGAGAAAAGCAAAGGAAAGTGACACAAACTCCACTTAACTGTTCTTAGGAAAGAACAGAGTCTGCAAAAATGGGGGAACTTATGTCAGCTCTGAATGGCACAAGTGTCTGCAAAGGCAGTGTGGTGTAGCTTCTGATTTGTTTAATGAAAAATATATTTTTATTCAACTTAAAATATTGGTGTAATAACACTGTTGGAAAAACAGAAGCCAATACAAAAAGATTTCTGACCTGATCTGAAATCGAGAGGAAAGGATAAGCCTGTTTTGTGAGACCTGTTTATATCTTTTAGGAATGGTAAAGTAAAGCAGATGTAAAATCTTCCCTAGTTTATTTTTTTTTTCCTAGCTGTAAGCTTTATTCATTAATATGAAACTCTGCATTATGGGATGTACATGGGTTTTCTGTACTCCATCTGGCAGCCCAGAAGAGAGACAGAAAATTAGTCAGGAACTTTATTAATCACTTGGGAATCAGCTGAGTATGTAATTAGCCCAGAACAGCTTTTTAAAATGTTGCCTATAAGGTATGGTAAATCAATTCCAGCTCAATAAATCAGGCTTGTTTGCAAACTTGAACTTCCAAAAGTAGCACATTCGGAATGCTGATATACCAGCAATTTGATAAAAAGCTCTTTAGTGCTGGGTGTCAGAGACTTGGGTCCTTAGTGGCAGCACTCCAATTAAAAAGGGAGATGACAAGGTGGAGAAATTGCAGTTTGGGCAGCCTCAGGTGCTGTCTGTGAGGAAAGGGGCATTCAGGGCCGTGCCTGTGACCTGGGCTCTCGTGGTACACAGAGGTGCCTTTTCAGACAGTACCTGCTAGTGATGGAAATGTATGAAAATATCTCCTGTCCTGTTTTAATTATGGCTACAGGAGTAATAGCAGTGAAACAAATGCAGCAGGTGGAAGCCAAGTAAATAACTATGGTCATTTCACGGAACGGTTTCTTTAAGAGTTTTTACCTCTACTGTGTTATAGCTGCTACTTTAATATTAATGTTAAATACTATTCTTAAACAAACCAGATGTATCCTTTAATTATTAATTCAAGGAAAATTAACTAAGGTAGGAAGACTGAGTAGAATCTGGTGGCCTGTTTCAGTTCTTAAAATTTCCCATGTAAAGAAGCTTAAAATGGGTCTAAGTTGTTTTTTTCTGTTTTCTTTTTTTTTTTTTTAATACAAATGTATAACATACCGTGAAAGTGATAGCTTTGGTCTGCATTTATTGTTTTGGGGAAAATTCAGCTTCATTTTATGTGGGGTTTTCCCTGGAAGAATGCATGACTTGACATTTTAATGCCAATGTTCTTCTCATAATATCTTGTCTGATTTCTTTTAAAGCCTGGCTGGCAGTTTCAGCAGTCCCAATGCAGTGTATTTTCAGGAGACAGGGATGCAGTGGTTTGGTCTGTAGACTTAAAATTTCCTGTTAGGAGCCATTTACTAGCCCTACTTTCAGCTGATCCATGGCAGGAATACTACATGGAATTATGGCAAACAGCTGCTGTGGGAGTGCTCGAGGTACTCCAGCTTTGCAGCCAAGAGAAGCCTGCATTTTGCACAAAATTAGTGAATTTATTAATGAACAAAAGTAATATTACAAGATTGTTATGTATAAAGTGGAGTTACCTTTTAATTGCTTAAATTTTAACATGGTGGATTTCAGGCTATCTTGAAATGCCTGGGTAACTGGAAGTGACAATTCTCTGCTAGCATGGCAGAGTATGTATCACACTCCCCCCAGACTTTCTCTCTTAATGTTTGGGATTTCTACAAGTAGAAGAGAGATCTTATTCTTAAAGATGATACAAATATTTAGACATAGCTGGGTCTTCTGTGAGCTTTCAGTGCTGTGCCTGATTTTGCATGCTTTTAATCTACATGTATGTACTGGGCTCTTTCTATGTAAACTGTGTGCTGGTGAAAGGAAAATGGGTTTTCTTATACACAGAAGCACAATTCTAGGAAATAACAAACTTTTTGCGTCAATGTCGTAAAACTGAGGAGATGGACAAATATTGCATATTGCAATACTTGGCATAGCAAGTACATACAGCAGGTCAGAGACAATTTCAGTCCCCTTTTTCCTATTATTTGGTCTCATTGGGCCATAGTTCAAATGGCTGTCTGCAACTGGAGAGTGTAGAGCCCAAAGCACCACTTTTTCTCTGATTATTACCAAATCTGAATTAATTTTAATGTGAGGAGACATTTCCCAGGGTAAGATTTTTGATATGCTTTAGAAGATTAATCTCACTTTCAATAGAAATATACATCTGTTATCTTAAAGAAACATGCTGCCACTGCTGAGACTCTGTAATACCTCAGTGTTTGCGTAATTGCTTAGTGTAGGTTTCATAATTAAGACCTGTGAATTTGTTACATATTGATAGTGGGGATGGACCCTGAAAAAGGCTTGCAGTCCTCTGCAGTTCTGAATCACAGACTGGTTTGGGTTGGAAGGGACCTTAAAGCTCCTCCAGCGCCACCCCTGCCATGGGCAGGGACACCTTCCACTGTCCCAGGCTGCTCCAAGCCCCATCCAGCCTGGCCTTGGACACTTCCAGGGATCCAGGGGTAGCCACAGCTTCTCTGGGCACCCTGTGCCAGGGCCTCCCCACCCTCACAGTCAAGAATTTCTTCCTAAAATCTAAATCTACCATCTTTCAGTTTAGAACCATTACCCCCTGCCCCATCAGTGAATACTCATGGGAAGGTGTTATATTCTATAGTTACTGCAAAAGCAGTAGAGAGCAGTGGGAAAGCGCTGGGTGTGGAGTGCTGGAGTTTGACTCGTAGAGCACAGGTGTAGTTTTGTACTGTTCAGCAGGCAGCAGATAGTTCAGAGAGCTTCATTGCTTTTGATGGTGTTTGGTAATCTTTTATAAAAAGAGATCAGATCACCAGCAATTATAACATGATGCGTTAGAAATCTCTTCATATAAAAGTTAGGGTGTGCAACAGTTTAACTGGGAACATTTGGGTCCAAAGGATATTCACAATCTTAAGAACACATTAAAGAGATCTTCAGATATTGTGGTCATGTATTTCTGGGTTAACTTTTTAGTTTCCTGTATGTCTGTCAGAAAAATAACACCTGCTGGAATGATCAAGGGGATCTCAGGGAGGAAAAAAATGTTTGAAGCTCTCTAAAGGCCATTCTCTGTACTCCAGTAGACTGTACAAATATACTAAAGTTGACAGTAATTGTTTCTGCACTTTCTGTGCATCTCACATACATAAATGACAATTTACCAGGAGCTCTGGTATTGATTTCAGTCAATAACAGTTTGGGATCAAGACCTAAACTGGAACATTAGTGCATCTTTTCCTTTTTTAAAAACAAATAGCTATGGTAGAAGGGATTTTTTAAAATTACATTTAAAAACCAACAGCATACAGGCAGCACCAACAAAGCCACTACCTGGGGATTTTTCCTTTTTAACAAGATTTCTTCAAAATTACAATAATTGACACATCCATTGATTTTAACGGTCTTTTCAGCATTCTGCAATATTGCAGAGATCCTAAAAGGATACTGAAAAGATCCATCCAGGAGTATCAGCTCCGTTGGGGAGAACTGATTTTGCACATCCATGTTTTTCCTTGTTTTGCTGCAATGGCTCTGGACTATGTGAACTTGTGGCATAGCTGGAAAGGAGATTACAGGTGAATGTGAAGAAACACTTCTGGCATGGCATCTGTGACACTATCCTTTACTCGTCTCTGCAACTCTGAGGAATTTAGCAAGCAGCTGATCTGCACCAAGGTTTCAAATATAAGTTAGTGGGTTGAAACTGGGAAGATTTTAAGTAGGACAATAATTTTCAGATAAATATGTGTGGGCTGTTTCTACATGCCACCATTTTTTTTTTTCTTATGATGTTGTCCTGTGATGTGTGTTTGGTCTTGGACTGTTATAAAGGTAGGGAAATTAACCGGTTTTGTTACCTTGTAAGATGCAGAAGAGAAACACCTGGTATTAGAAGGAAACATTGGGCTTGCTGTGAAAGGACCCTTCTAGGTCTCCCGAGCAATTTGCAGGGTTTAGCAAATGGGAGCTGTAGAACAGTTGCTGCTTGTGGAAACTACGCAATAATCACAAGCCATTTTGTGGTTCATTAGCAGTTAGAGAACATTTTGAAGGGATGTGTGCAATATACAATATTTGCTCAGAACCCTATCAAACCAAAAAAGGAAATGTGATTAAAACAGTATCAGAGGAAGCCCTGGGATGTTCTGTTAAAACTTGAAATCTTGTTAGACTATAGCAAGTTGAAGGCAGGGCAAATTTTATGCTTCAGCAACTTAGAAGGGTCTCTTTGACATTTTCAACCATAAATAATTAGTTCATGGTGATGATACTTCAGCTTCTTTTACAGCACAGTATTTTGAAGCAGAACAATCTGTTGGGTGCAGATAAGCATTTACTGAAAGTCATTATAAGGTAATAGGAAATTGTTCAGAGACCTCCACTAAAGCTGAAGTCGAATAACCCCAGGAGCAAAACCTACATACTAACGGTCCAATTACACTCACAACTTACACTTAATTGTTATTTAATAATTTATAGCTAAGAAAGATTATGTGATGGTGTGTTTCACTGCTGGATTACAGATCTGAAGTAAACCGTGTATAAATTGAGGAGTTTGTTGTTTTTCCAAACAGGCATGGCAAGTGGCATTATCTCCTGCTCAGTTTGGCAGCATGTTTGCTTAGGTTATTTAGGTTTATTTGAGTTAGTGACAAATGCAATAAATGTTTCTGATATTTTTATTTCTGCTGGCACAAGACAAGAAATTGCCTTGCTCTCTTGAAATGTTGGTAAGGTTATTTGTGTAGGCTGTTTGCTAGTTAAACACCAGTGTTGTTGTTTTTCCTATTTTAAAAGTGAAGTGGTTGAGGTCATAGAGCAAATGGACTTATTCAGTGGAGTGCAGTGGATACAAAAGGAAAAGAACTTCCAAAGAGCTGATAAATGATGTAAAATCAGAAGACTTTTCTGGTAAAAAGTTGGTGATATAAAGATAAAAAGCTTTATCTGTTGCTTAGGAGAAAATGATGCCTCTTGAAAGGAGGGGAGACCTGAAATGAGGTTAATACTAGGAATAGAAATATGTTGAAAAGGAATCTAAGTGAGATCTGGGAAAATAATCAGAAAGACAAATTTGAAAACAAAAAGCATTATTATATTTCGGTGCATAATGTAAAGTGGTAGAAATAGTAGAGGGAGCTTAAAGTTCAAATTATAAAAATCCTATATTAAAAAATACAGAAGAAAAGCATTAGAGAAATGTCTGTGTATCCCCTCATGTAGAATTATGGGTGACTTAACAGAAATACTTGAGAAATAGAAAAATTACCAAGTCAAAGGCAAGTATTTCTAGTATTCAACTTCGAAGTTATTACTCTGTTCTTCTCCAGCCTGTCTAAACCCAGTAGAAAGTGGTGAGTGTTTGTAGGAAGTTTTGGATAATCCACACAACACGGAGGAATTAAGTTGATGTTGAAACAAGTCAAGTGATGCTTTAAAAAATGTTAACATAATAACTAATGATCTGTTAGGAGCATTTAATTAATGTAGACTGAATTCTAAGGTTTTCTTTATGGCTGTATTTGACAATTATCAGGTAAAATTTTGCTGTAAGATTAATGTTATTTTTAGGATTATATATTTACACACATTATTCAAACTATGCAGGCAGCTGAGATATAATTTGTAGAATTCGTTTGAATGGATTAATCATAATTTTTTTCCTCCCCCTAATTTTTCTCATTAAAAACCCAAGGTTAACTTTTAATGACCAGTTTTGTTCAACCCGCCAATGTATAAGCACAAAAGACAACAATAATACTCAATCTTACTCCATTAACCTTCTAGAGCTGGTGTTCCCTAGGTCCAAGATTATATTAGCAAACAAAGTTCATTACAGACTAATGCTGTTTTGTGTAATACTCCCTCTAACATATCCTTAATTTATGGCATTAATCATCAATGACAAAAATTTTAACCTTTTCTGGCCTCCCTAAAATGAATGAAAATTAAGCTTCACAGCATGTCAAATTACATAGATTACTGCCATTGATGGCCACTCTGCCAAACAAATGACTGTGACTTTATGTTCCTTTTGTGAGGTAAGTTCTGTAAGAATTAGGATAGTAATATATTTCCTACCTTAATCTATGGTAAATTCTTCAAATGGAATTCTCCATGGGAACGAAATGTTGGAATTTTCAATCACATCTCTGAAGTAAAACCTTGTTCATTGTCTTGTGTCCTCCAAAGAGAGGCTTTTAAATAATGTGTTCTCAAAACTGAGTTACTTAATTTACTTACATTACTTTAAAGGGCAAAATGAAATACAGCAAAATCAAAAAATCCTTTTCATTTTCATGTCCTACTAGATTTATTAGCCGGCTCTCTGGATGTGATTATAATTATCCAATGTCACAAATGTTTTGCTGTGGTTTTTGCAATGTTGTTGTTGACTACCTTACAAAAAAAGTTCACTCCTTTTACATAAAAGTGACCTATCCTTCACTGGGTGGGAAATTTCAGACACTGTTTGACTATTTACAATAATAAAAATTGAGAAAAGTGTGTATGTGTGTGTGTGGAGGGTGATGGAGATGATCCTGTATATACTAGAAATAAACTCATAAAAATATGAGTGTTCCTAGAGGGGCAGAGTTATTTAAAAGACAGATGGGATGGAAAAAATTTGTGACACTTTTGAGCAGCAATAAATGAAGTGTTTGAAACTGCTTAAATTTCAATTTTCTTTGTTCTGTAATTAAAATACTTAATTTCTGTGCTCTCTGGAGAGCCTAATGTCACAAATTCATTGTTCATTCTGACTGAAGAGTCAATTCTTTTTACATCTCTTTTATTTATATTTATTTACTTATCCCCATGTTCTTTTTCAGTGTCATTGGCAGAGCCTGCATGTCTGACTGAAAAGGGGTGGCCTCCCATCTCCTGCCACCTCATTATTTGTGAAGCAGCCACTTTTTCTTCATTCTTCTTAAAATACAAACATGGCCCAGGCTAAAGCACAAGCCTGGAGATACACAACTGAATGCTGTGTTAGATAATAGCCTGACTAAAAATAATTGGCTTGCAGGAGGAAATGCTGTTTTCCTGCTGGTCTGTGAGACTTCCCACGGTATGTCACTGTCCCCTAATTTGAAATGAGATATTGCAGTAGGGTTCACAATCCTGTCTGTGTGCACGGGGCAGGATTGGCACTGCCTGGGTCATACCCATGAGACTTTGTGCTAGAAATTTCATGAACTATGAATATGCTTAACTCGTACATTACTGAGCTGATGCTGCCTGACTCAGTCACTGCTTGTGGGCATTGTGCAGTCTGAAGCAGGATGTGGACACAGGCTGTGTCCTGTAAGGTAAACAAGTGATGAGCACTCTGCTTTCCTGCAAATACAAATGAAATAGATGAATATGGGACTTGCAACTGATACTGACTCACTTTGAAATCTCTGTGTAGGTTTAGCTTAGGCTGGCAGCAGGTGTGCAGCTCTAATGAGAATACCTTTTAGAATGTTATTTTCTGGAAAAAACCCTCCATGTAACGTGTACTCCTGTCGTTGGGTATTTAGGCCTTGCACTAATCATGATTTCAGTATGTGGCCCTTTTTGGGGTTGCTGTCTGTAAGCTTCTGGGGGATCCTGAGAAGGAACAGTGTCTTGGTAGCTAACTCTGGGCATATTTCTGGGTGTGTGTCTGTGTAGGATAACCTTGAAATGACTCAGCAATTTTCCTTATGTCTGTGACTGAAATTTAGTCTCTTTTTGAAGTTCATTTCTGTGCTTCCACCAGTATGAAGTCTTTATACACTAACATTGTGTGTAGATTGAGTGGGAAAGGCTTGAAGGAAACTTTTAATGCTCAGTGTGTCTGCTGTGAGTGGACACGTGGAAAATAATTCAGCCTGTTGAAACAAGCAGAACTATTTTATGGAGAAAGGACTATGGAATCTAGCACGTGAAAAATGCTATGCTGTGCTTAGTTGATTCTTCCACCCACACCCTGCCCCTCATCAAATGCTGATTTACCTATCCTTGCCCAGTTCAGCTTTGCCATTGAATTTGCACCGTTCACCTTGTTTGCAAATGTGCTGGGGGTCTGTTTAACTTGTTCACAGATTGCTTCAGGATTAATGCTTTGGGGCCTGAGCCGTGGCATCCTTTGTAACAAAACTGCGCCAGGAAAAGTGTGGGAACTTCTTTTCTGTGATAAATTTATGATCAGAGGAATTGTTCTATTTCTTGCTGTAGTTGAGTTGGTCAATTAACTGCATGTAGAGGTCATTTCTAGCAAATGCTGAATGTATGAAGTATGTTCTTTGACAGAAGCAAGGTCACCTGCTCCATATGTTTGCTCTCATTGTTAATAATGTGCACATTTTTTCTGAACCTTAAGCTAAATTAACATAATCATGTGTGACAGGTAGTTTTCTGAGTGATAGGGAAGTGTTTAGGGAGTAGATTTTTAATAAAATGAAGGATCATACATAAGTTGAAAATTGCAGCCTGGTAAATAGGTTTGTACTGGTGAGGAGAGCTCACAAAACAAGTCAGCTGAGGGAACAAATTAATAATTAAGGTACTGAGATGTGAGAATATATTAAAAAAATAGTTTAGGGCCCTGGAGGAAATGGCAACAGCTATTTTAGGTTTGTCTTGTTTTACTAAAGGGAGAATAATTCACAAGTAGAGGTCAGCTATTATTAGAGAAAATGCACAACAAACCTAGTTGGCTTTTTAACTTTTCACTGTCAGCCCTTAAGGACGTGGGATGGGATTTTCAAGGGTCTGTGATACATCTGTTACTGAGGTTATTGGGATTCTGTCACTGAAAGTGTCCAAAAACCCATCTTATTCCAGGAAGCGTCAGCAAGCAGTGATGTCAGATCTGGCTAAAAAATGTTTAGGTATCTAAGGTAACCTAATTGAACACAAAAAAATACAGACTTTTCCAAAGTCTGGTGATCCGTCCAATTGAATACAACATGGAAGTAACCACACCATGCCTTACCTTAAATAGCTCCAGTGATGGTGTCATAAGTGGGCAGTTTATTGTGCCAGCTTTTATCCTCCTTGGAAGAACAAGATGTTTCCTGATTCTCACATTTGCTTCAGCTCCCAATAAGAGGCTAGAAAGTTCTTCTGTCTCATGTTTTTTTTGTTCATCTCCCACAAACTTCTCCAAGTGGAGAAACGATTGCCCTATGTTTATTAATCAGAAATCAATTAATATTTTTAGTATTAATGAACAATTTACCATTTAGAAAATGAGGAAAAAAAATTTCCAACTCTTCTATGTGCTGACGGGTGTGCTTTGTCGGTGCCTGGCTGAAAGAATGACTGTGTTACGTGGTCATTGAGCTGTTTGCTGGACTGCATGTAAATGAGCATGACAGCTTTCATAAATACAGCACAGAAATCTGTCAACATGTTTGACAAAGATGTCCTAGTTAAATATAGCAGAGAGGCTGGTACTTTTCATTTGACCATTTGGAGGCCACTTCATGATAATTCTTGAAGAAAAAAAATTCACACATAGGTTACAGTAAGTCAGGTATGAAGAGGAAATTGCTGATTTATTTGAAGTATCCCAATACTTTAGATGTTGGCCAGTCCTTTTCTGAGAGAGAGAAAGTTTACAGTGATAATTTAATTTTATTTTTGATGCACAGTTCTGCAGTATATCCTAGAGTTGGAGGGAAGACAAAATTTCAGTTATCTGCTGGCTCTGGTTTAGCTGTGGGAATGAGATGCAGATTTCTTCATCTGATAGAAGTTTGGCTGTATAAATATATATTTGTGTATATATATGATTATATATTTCAGTGGTATATCTAAGGCTTGGAATATCAATGGTATGTCTTGTAGTCATGTAGTGATGACAGCACGTTTTGTTTTTATAGCATAGGCTGATATTTTATTTATGTTTTATGCACAATAATGTAGCCAACATAATTAGACAGTAATTTGTGACTTCCAATGTAAACATTTTAGGAGCTATGTAGTCAGAAGCGATTGCTAATTAGAGAGCTGTTAGCTAAACATATATAATTGGGAACAGACTGACAGGCTATTCCACACAGCAGGCTATTTATAACTCCATGCTGTTCTTAAATTATATTTTGTTTAATGGACTTTGGACAGTGCATAAAAGGAGGGTTTTGTGACTTGATCTGCACTTTAATTTCTTTAAATAAAATGAAACCTTGCAAATGTGAATGCCACACAGGCTAGCTGTGATAATTAAAAGCTATTATTAACTAGATGACTTTCTGGCTGAGCCATTTTCTAATTTCTTTAGGAGTGTGGATTCCCTGAAGAGAGTTATAAATTCAAGTATTACTTAATTATGCTTTTAACAATAAAGGGCACTTTAATCAGCAACCCCTCAAAAACCCTTCTCCTGTAGTAATTTATTCAAACAATGAAAAAGTCAAGAGACACTTATATTATAAAGTCTTCTGAAAGTACAATGTACCTATTCACAGGCCCTAATTTATGTTATATTGGTTCCTATTGATGCTTACCCTCCAATATCAAAAGAAAAGTATTATTTTAACTGCTTTTGGCTAGCAGGAATGATTTTACTACAAAGATTTTTGTCCTTTTTAAAGAAAAACTTAGGGGGATATCTGAGCCTTGTGGTCATGCTCTTGGATAGGGGTGAATATATGAACTCTGATAATTGTGCACTAAAGGATGTGTTATGTTTCATAAACTGGGAAAACTAAATATACCCTGGAGACAATTTTAACATTGAATGGGGGGTTTTATCTTGAATTTTGAGCGAGAAGTCTGGTAGTTTCTCTTTAGGACAGTTGTCTTTGGAAGCTGGGAGAAGGACTCAGGGTGCTGGAAGGGGTGGGTTTCCATTGATGTATTTCAGCTATAGGGCAATTTCCATAAATCTAAAAGTCACGTCAACAACGAAGAAAAGCAACAAAAGTTTACTATTACTCATGCTGTGAAGAATTGTGTGGCATATCTTACCTTTGAGGTACGATAGGTGGCTACAAGTGCTCTTATTAGGTTTAAAAGAGCTCCTAAATCATGGCATATATTCAGAAGTAAAACTGAAGTAATATTGACAGAATAGTTCAGACCAAATGAGATCAGGAGAAAAGAATATTATCTTTAGTTTTTACATTTTTTGCTTCAATGAATAAATGTGCTCTGCAGACATCAAAAATAAAATCCATATGAAATTAAGACTTAGTGATGAAACAGGGTAGGTTTCACTCAAATAAAATTGCTTTCTATTTGGGTTAGTTTCTTTCAAAAGTCAAATAAATAATGGTGAAATCTTTTTTTTCTTATATTCATCATAATTGTTGGTTGCATTGCATGTGAAATGCAGCTGTGTTGGTGTGCACAGTAAGAAATGAACCATCCTGATGTGGCAGCCAAGGGCAGAAGCAGCAGATGTAAGCCACGGTGCTGTCAGATTTCTCACAGCGTTGGTGTGGCGTGATCACACGTCCAGATGATTGCGCAGGTTCAGTGGGAAGAGCACGACACAGTTCTTGTGGCAATGTCACCTCTGCCAGCAGCTGCCAAGAGTATTTATGTGTAAACTGGAGCTGGAGTCAAACAGCAGCATTCCTTTAGTTTTGGCTTTTCTAATAGAAGAGAGCTAGTTCCAGTAAAATGTAAACCCCAGAGAGATTTGTTTGCATTTATGTTTGGCTAAAACTGAAGGCTGAATCTACCAAAAAACTTTCCTATTTTAAGCATTCTAAAACTAAAAATGAAATTCTATCACCTACGTGGAGAACATGCGTAAGCCAGATGTAAAGCCTTATTCAGTTCCTGCTAAAGCTGGGGGAAGTTGATCAAACTGTAGGAAGACATGAGAGGCCTGCCTTCAGCAGCACTGCAGAATGAGGTAACATTTAAAGGCTCCTGTTTGTTGTCTGACTAAAACTGAAGGCAGTGATGCCTTACCTTTTAACTTTTATATTCGTCAAATTCTGTATTCCCAGTGTGTAACTCTGCAGTGTCCTGGAGCCTGGGAGCTGCTGCTCTCTCATGCTGAGACAGACAGAACAAAGCCTCTCCAGGCTGCTCTCCAAGGACACCCAGCCCGGCCTAGGCCCAAAATGTGTAACCCAGCATCTTGAGAAGGGGGGCAAGCTGAGGGGAAATTCCATCATTAGCTAAAGTTTAATTGGTGAAATTGGGTTGAGATGCAAATGACCAAAGCTATAAAAGTGTGAAGAACTCGTGACTCGGGGTCCATCTTGGGTGCAGCCTTTGGCCTGCCCAGGGTGTGCCTCTGAAGGCCTTTCTAATAAATATCCACCTTTATTCCCTTACTCCTGTCTAGTCTCTGTTTCTAGGTTGGCCTCTTTAGGCATCAGCAGCATAAAAATACTTTATTGAGAACGGGTCAATCAAGTGGTGCCTCGAGAGGTGTCCCGTGAGCCTGGTTTGGAAGTTCCGGGTCCTACCTCACTGTGCAGCCTCACCACGGTAACTGTGCAGCATAAAAAATTACAGATGATGTACAAAGAGATTCTCTTAATCAGAAAGATTCTTTTAATTTGTGATTCTATGAAAAGATGAATGGTAAATTTATGAGGCTGCTTTTATCAAGCTGCATACTGATGTTCATTTTCAATCTATGCCGCATAAATTGGAAATGGGAAAAGGCTGAGATTTCATATCATTTTATTGAAAATATTCTCTCGCATTTGTTAAGTTGCTTTCTGTCTTTTGGATATCTAAAGTGGTTTTGACCGGAACTGTAGCTTTCCTCACTGAAGTTACACAGATTTTTGAAAGTAACATTTGAGTAAAACACGTTCTAATATTGAGTAAGTGGCTTCCAATTAAAAATCTAGGAAAAGAAAATAAGGGGGAAAGTTGACTCTCCTTCTTGTCTGTTTTGACAATTTATTTTCTCTTTGATGGTCTCAATTCTCTCATTAGAGGCCTGTGGATTATTTGAGGTTTGCTTATTTCTATGACTTATCCAAAGGTTTGATGATTCATTTTAAGGTATCTTGGTTTTTGTAATGATTAAAAACCACCTTGGACATCATAGTTTCTAATTTGCCATTTCTAATTAAAGAAGTTTTAATGTGCTTACAACAAACACTATGGTTAAATCATCAACAGAATTGTTTTTAAAAGGCAATTTCCATTTCTTAGACTGTGTTAGTGTTCTGACATTTCTGTGCTACATTGCATTACATTTCTGTAAACCTTATTAACTTTTTCACAAGCAATTAATTATGAAAGCAGTGGGAGTAATAAGACTTGATTTTCAATTCATGGTTGGACTCTTATCTAAAAAGGCAAATCAGCAAATGCTGATTAAAGTTTTTCCTATCGTTGGGATGTTCATAACTCTCTCTCTGGTGTATAATGAGAGCTGGGTTCATATTGCAGCCTTTAATAAAACTTCTAAGAATGTAACTCCACGCACTCAGCTGTCAGGAGCACAGGTGAGCAGATGGGCGTGATGAAGAAATGCTCTCAGAATTTCTGGTGTGTGGTTTTACTTGGTCTCAGGCTAAAGACACACCGAGGGACAGGCAAAAGGCAATGAGCAGGAACTGCACTGAGCAGTTTTCTGCTGTGTGAAGTACTGAAGTTCCTGCTCTAAGTGAGGATGCACACAGTTTTCAAACTATACTTCTCTCACAAGGTCCTGAAGGAGGACTGTTCTGGGGTCACTGGGTATGGCTACTAAACTGAGAAATTTTCCACAGAAGCTCCTGCAAAACCTCTGCTTCGATACCTTGAATTTGTGATGGGAAAATGATCTCCAGTCTCTAAAAGTGGATACAAATGGATCCATTTGAACTAGGAGGGCACTTCTGGCCATCTGAACAATGACTGGATTACTTAAAAAAAATTACAAAAACCACAAATCCTATTCTGCATCCGAATAAGGATATGAAAAAGGGAAGGGCCGTGATTACTGATGAAAGGGCAGCTTTGCCATGTGGGTCTGCAGTCAGCTGGCAACATCTGCTCTCTCTTCAGATAATGATTTCTTTTTTTGAATCACCTGTCTTCATTCTTGATTTTTGATACATGATTTATCTTCATCTCTGCATTAACATTTCCCTCTTCACCCATTAAACATAATTCTGTGGATGTATTCTTGGAATTCTACCTGAGATGGCCTATTAGGCATTGTAATTAGTCATGAGTTCATTAATAAGTCTGAACAAGCCAATTACGATGCATCTGTGAAACAGTGATTAGTTCTAGAAACGCAGCTATTAGAAACAAAATATATGAAACATTTTATATATTTTGTTGTTGTTGTTGTTCTATGTGCTAATTTCTATTATTGGAAAAGTTTATAGCTTATTTTCAGTTGCAGCCTGCTCATTATTTTGAGCCTGCTCCAGGTAGACTCAGGAGAATTTCTTTCAAGTATCTTTGTTCCTTGCATATTATTGCATTTGTACATGCTGGAAGAGCATGCTGAAGTGACAAATTGGTACCAAAATCTTAGCTGATGACAGCTGTTTAAAAAATTCAGATCACTTTTCTTATTCTGAAATTTTTTAAAAAATGGAACTTATGTATTTCCAGTTAATAGAAATGACTCAATTATTGTCAGTCCTGTTTTGTAGAACTATTATCAGCTGTTTGGAAAAGTTAAGTGTTTGCAGGTGCTATGAAATAGATTTTGAAAAATCTTGCGAACAAGTATGTGAAATTTTATATTCTGGTAAACAGGAATTTGTCTCAAGACATTTCTAATACCTGTGTGCTATTTCAACAAATTTATCCCGGAATCATTTTTAGTCAAGAAGGCATCCTCTCCACTTGCAACGGTTTAATGCACATTAGGATTTTGTAGATCTGGCTTTAGAACCATCAGAAATAAACAAAAAAATTCTAGGATAAATACAACTTTATTTTCCTCAAACACCAAGCAATCAAAGGCTCAGCTAAGGAGTTTCTTGAATTATTAAGGGACCCATATTTATAACTTAGGAATCTCTGGGTGTAGTTTGATGCCAGAAGAGCTTGATATTGGGACACCTTAAATCAGTTCTATACTTTATAATTCATGAAAGTAAGAGAAGATCATAGTCTGGAGAGAGATGTGGATTTTATTTGGGAAGATGATGAGACTTGATTCCTGTACAGGGCAGATAAATGTTTAGAAAGGCAGAAGGCACAGACTCAGTGTAGCTCTCAGAGCACAAAATGGCAGCAGGTCCCCCTAAAAATCTACCCAGTAAGCTCTCTCACCATGGAAATCTCCAGATTTTTGGACAGTCCAGTATTCACGAGCTGGGTTTTTGTACTCTTACTGTTACGATTACTTTCTAATTGCTACTGAGATTTGTCAGTTTATGCTAAATAGTGATTTGAGGGTGTTGCTTGTGAGACTTTGACCAGAATCCTGGAGCTGGGAATGGAAAAGGGGTGTGTGGAGTAGTGACTTCTGCAATCAAATCTAAAGACAGTTGAGTAAAACAGGCAATTATGCAAAATAAGGTGATATTCAATATAATTTTTACCTGGAGGAACTAAGTATGTTCATTTGACATTTTTAAAGCAACGAAAGAAGTTGTTGAGGAGTTTTTGACAAATATGTGTAAATGAAGTACTGTTCTCTCAGGGATGCAAGGAAATTTTGGAACAATAATTAACTTAAAATGTGGTGTTAGAACTTACTGTTATTTTATTCTGTCTAGCATAAAACATACTATAGGAACATTGCAAAATGACTGTATTTCCTAAAAATTTTAGTAATTAAGGTTAGAAGGGGGGTGTTTTGTGATTTTAGGACAGAAAACTGGCTTTTTAATTAATTTAAAAAAAAAGGATCAGAGGTGAAAGTGGGCAATGAAAGGCACTTAAAATCACCCTTTTTTCTGCTTCCTCTGCTCCTCATGGACTTTTTGGTATTTGAGAGATAAGAAAGTAAATTGAAAAATAAATTAATTTTAATAATATTAATTTAATTTAACATAATAGAAATATTTTTATTGGCCAGAATGGGAATTCCATAGAGAAGGTCAAGGTTTGGTTTTAAAAATAATTCTTAATCCTCAAAATAGTTATTGAACATGAAAAGACAATTTTGAAGGATCTTTTTTCTCTAATCTCAAAAGGTTTTTATGTATAGAGAGCTATTTTTCTTTATTAGCAGATAAATATATTTTTGTGTTTTGTTCAGTGTTTGATGAAAGTGAGGGGATATAACTGTAATGTGAGCTACTGTAAACTGCAGTGTGATTCAAGCAAGTAGATGTGATTTCAGAATTACCTGGGGTTTTCTGTTCAGATAATACAGCAGAGTAACTCGTGGGATTTTGCTGTTACTTCCAGCCCCTCTCTTCCAGCTTCAGCTGAATTTGTTCTTGGAGTTTGTCTTGTTAAAGGTTTGCCAGTTTGACATTAAACAGTGCCTCAAAGTTTTTGGAGCAATGTGCCGTGCCTTTGGTTTAACAGGCTTAGCTAATTGGAATGTTTATACAAAAGGCACTGTTAGCCCCTACTTAAAATTTTTTGACATTAAGCTGTGCCTCCTTGGAAATGAAGTGTGCTTTGGATTCCTTTACCACCTGCTGGTGCAAGGATTTATTTGAATAACTAAGCTGTCCAGAATTTTAGTGGGATTTCTGAGTCCTAAATTTTGTAATGTACGTGTAGAATAATTTACTAAATCCACAAAAATCTTTTGGATGTCTTCACATAACTCAAGCTTTATTTAGAGTTTCTAGTTTCTCTTTTGAGTCTTAATGTTCTTTCAGTGTGATGTGCAGGGCTGAATACTCTGTGGAACTGAATCCTTTCCTTTAAATGAGTGATGAACTTGCCTTGAGGTGCATCCACATTGAATGAGTTCCAATGAGTGTGTGATTCCCTACTCTAGTGGTCTCCAAACCTCTTGATCATCAGCAGTAACATTTTTGAGTGTTCACCCCCAAGACATGTATTTTTATTTGGACTCTTGCATCCAATTGCTCAGTATCTTTTTTAACTGAACTTCGGGTGTTCTCAGGCATGGAGATTCCAAACCTCTCTGAACTTCCGTTCCAGGGCTTGACTGTTGTTACAGTGAAGAATTTTCCCATTCTATCTAATCAGAATTTTGTTTGTTTGGAGATTGTGACTGTTTCCTCTTGCATCCTTCTGAGCCTGGCTGTGCCTGCTCCATAAACCCTGACTGCCTCAGGTAATTGAAAACTGCAGCTGGATGCCCTGAGCCTTCCTTTTTCAGTCTGTGCAAACCCAGTTCCTCCAGCCCCTCCACGCACCTCAGCTGTTCCAGACCCCGAGAGCTTTGGTGACCCTCTGCTAGAGGGTTCCTTTGACAGGGAACTCCAAAGCAGGCCCGCTACTCCAGGCATGGTTTGGAAGTGCTGAATGGGGGGGAATAATGTGGTGCAAGCTGCTGGCTGGGCTCCTGGGAGTGTGAAATCACTGCTTCATTTCTGCTGCGTTTGAAGGTGCTCCAAGCAGAGAAGGACGAATTGTCGGAGCACTTCCCGTTTGTATAAAACCTGTGCTTGACTGAGCTTCTAAATATGCTGCTAACTGTAAACCTCTGAGCTCTTCAATATTTAAGATTAATCCCCTGCATATTGATGTGAAGCTTGTCAATGCCTTATTCATACAAGCTGCAGGTCTTCCTTTTTTAATTGTGACAGCAATTTGATTGAGCAACACTTTTAGTTTTTTAAAATCCTGGGATCTGTATTGATTTGTATTATACATTTTAAACTAGGAGTATACTGTTTGATTAAAACCATGAACTAGATAAAACACTTAGCACTTTGTCTCTTAAGAGATTTCATTTGGCCTCTTGGTAGGAAAGGAAAAGTAACGTTGATCTGGCATGTTTAATATCAGTATCCTTGTATGAAAAAAAATCCCTTGTCAGACCAAAACGATAAAGGCTTTTTGTATTTGAAGTGAACATTAGGTGATATAAGATGCTGGGTGGATAAAATAATAGGAAGACAGCGAGTTCTGAAGAACAAACGGGTAGAGAGAGAAAATGTGGTTGCAGGGAAGCAATTGCATTCTGCTTCAGCGTGGTCATGCAGAAATAAAGTATTAGTCTCTGTATCTTCCACAGGAGTGAGGTTGGAGCCTGTAAAAATACAGACAGATGATTACTGTCCTTGAATTTAATATAGGCAATTAATTTTGATCCAGGCAATCTGCACAGACACATGATTATCTATACTCTTAGTTTTTTGCTGTGTTTATAGGAAATAATAAAACTGTGATTCCAGTTGGAAAACTGCTTCAAGTCAGGTAAAAATGAAAAGTTTTGAGCACTCATTTTTAATAATTATTGTGGCAAATAAATACAGGATTCCATAATATGCACATGAAATAAATTTCATTTATTGTTCTTCTCATTTGCTGTTCCTCTGGCAGTAGTTCATGATACACAACTTTTTCAAATAATGTCATGATTCTTGATCCTGTGCTATAGTTAGTGGAAATTGCAGCTGAAGGAATTAGTGAGGTCCTGGCAGAATTCACTGAGAAACCTGACTTCTGTAAATTAAGGATTTTTGATTGAAATTAAGATACCACATGTGAGGAGAAGGAGGGAATAAGCATGCTCACCCATATTTCTAATTATAGCAATCCTGCCCAAGTGATTGACATGAATTCTGCAGTGTGAAAAGCTTTCCCCATTCACGTAACACAGAGCTCTTGGTGAACTTTGCCACTTGCCCTTCCATTGGGTTATGAATTGTGTTCACTTTCCTTGTGCTTATTGCTGGCACTCATGGCATCATTTTGAGTGTGCTCTGAAATTCTGCTTCAATTTTCATGGTCAGTTCCCAGGTGGAGCAACGCTCCCTGCATCCACCTGGTCAATTCTTCCCTTCCACTCTCAGTGCTGCTCCCTGGCACTCCAGTGTCCTCACGTGCTGCTCTCAGGTGAGTCAGCTCTGCCGTGCAGATCAGAATCTTTATGAAGCTGTTACATTTGGCTGAAAAATGAGGGAATAGGAAGAAAGGCTCAGGCATTTCTAACTAGGCTTCAGTAAATGGCAGGTTTGTACTCTAAGGCATAAAAGCTGAGAAATTAAAAAATAGAGGAAAGTAACTGATAAAATCAAACTTAACGTGGCAACAGAAATTGTAGCTAGGAAGAATATTTTAATTATACTTTTCTACTGCTGTAACTTTATTTTTAAATATTACATTTTAACTTCTATTTCTTGCATGATTAATCCCACTCCTGATTAATTTGAAACACTATGTCTGTGCTACTCCCACGTAATACTCCTGGAGGGATAATGTGCTTCAGGGACAAATGTTAACTGAATGTGCTGCATTATCTCTTCCTGGCATAGCAAACAAAGGAGAAAAAAAAATCATTTATTTCCAACTTCAGAAAGCAGCTTTAGGGGATCACAGTGGCAGTGCTTTGAATTCAACTGAATGATTGTGGTAGCTTTTCCTGAGTTTTATCAGTAGACAGGAATGATGACACACTTCATCAGTAGACTTGGGAACATAAAACTTCTGTGGAATCCATTCAAGTTGAAACAACAATCCTGTTTATCTATGCAAGATTAAGTCATCTTCTCTCCCCTCTCCACTACTTGTTCTAGAAAATGAATATATTGCTGGACTAACTAAACAGTTATAGATACTTCTAGACTTTGATGACCTAAACTAATCTGACATTAGAGATGCACTGATGTATTGGAATGAGACTTTTAGAGAGCTTAGCACTGCTACAGGGATGACATATAGATCCAAGGCATTAAATTATTCTGCTGCTTTATGTTCCTGGGAATGTGTCTGGTGACTCATAGCAGAGAGTGGTGTAAAGGTTCTCTGCAAGAGAAAAGAGGGAAAATGTGGAAGGCAATTGACACTAAAAATAGATCAGGAGACAAGTGGCCATTTGGATCCGATTATTGCTGCATGTTAATATGTGCTTTGCTCTGTGTGTGTGTATAGATCTGTCTATCTATCTATCTATCTATCTATCTATCTATCTATCTATCTATCTCTCTGGTGACTGTGAATCCATGGGGGTGGATTTTCCAGTAACATTTTACAGAGGAGTGCCTTAAAAAGATCTGCATGCAGGAGAACAGATACAACCATGGTCTTTGCACAGGATATTTTGTTGTAAAAAAGTTTCATTCTTTTTCTGACTGCTAAATGAATGACTGTGGGTTTGTTGGTTTTGGGGTTTTTTGGGGTTTTTTTGGTGTTTTTTTTTT
>VWZT01006551.1:55169-68855 GCA_013397055.1 Pachycephala philippinensis
TTTTTTTTTGCTGCCTACTTGTGCTGTATTTCCATATGAACCTGTAGATAAAGTGTTTGTTTGAATATTTAAAGACAAAAAAATGCATCTGTTGTACCACATCCACTGTATAGGATCTGCTGTCTATAGTCAAGTTGGCCTTAGGCTCAAGTATAATTCTGATAAATGCTTTATAACTGCTTAGAGCTGTACCTAGCTGGGCTGTCTAATTTAGCTGCTATCTAATTTAGCTGATAGTTATCTTACTGGGAACAGCCCTTAATGGAAAAACAGAATTATCTTTCCCTCCTATCGTCTTTAAATTTACCATTTCATTCAAAGAAATAATGTTTGGTTCTAATTTAGGGAAAAAAGTCTTCATCTGAAAATATTTCTTCCTGTAAACATATACAAGCACATGTCCCTGATTTTTTGTTTTGTACTTAGGTGGCTTTGAGTTGTATGAGCGCTGTCAAAGTTGAATTGTTGGGTCCTTTTCATGAAAAGTGTATTTTGAATTAATGAAAACAATCTGGAAGCAGAGTTTGGAAACTTCAGGCAAATAAAGACTCCAGTTGTGCAAAAAATAGGTTTCTCATATGTGTGTAAATGGAATGAACACACCTGAAATGAACTGGCCAATGTGCACATGGAGTGTGGTCATGGCAATTGTGAATCAGACGCTCAACTTGAACACAGTAATAAGTAGGTATGGTATGTAATGTTTATCTGTGCATTTTAAAGCATATTAAAATGGAAGGTGAAACAGTTTGTAAGAGCAATAGAATCTCCCCTTTTACATAAATGTAACACTGGAGGCAGAAGGGGGCAATGGGGCCATTTTTCCCCAGTGGTGTCACTAGGGATTTTGGTTTGTTAGGAGCAGGCTGGAGCTTTGAAGTGTCTAAGAATACCTGCCTTAGAATTTTCTCCCTGATCTGCCAACACAGCCTTCCCTTCATTTGCTACTGAACTAAGCATAATGCACAGCAGAAGTAATTTGAAATGATGCATGACAGGATCCTGTGCATGAAAATCATATATACATTAGAAGAACAGACTCAAGACAGATAATAATCTCTAATGTGAATAAATCCAGATCAGTGAGCTCTTGTGCCCCAAACCTGCCACTAAAGCAGAATCTTTTTTAAGAGACATTATAAATTATGCCCATGTGAATTAAAAAAGGAGATAAGGCCACACTGTTTAATTGTCAACAGCTCCAAATCATACCAGCACTGACAATTTGTAGTCTTTCAGTTCCTGTTCACATACAGCCGTACAAACTAAGATGTGCTATAAAAGATGTTGGCTTACGGATTTAAGGAAATACAAGGATTTCCACGAGCCCATTAGAGAACTCCAAAAAAAAATATTTGGAAGATTTTACAAATGGAAGAGCTGGAGTAGAATCTATTTTCCCAGGGAGATGTATTTGCCAAGTTATCACATTTTGAGTCTCACTGCATCATCCATTGGTCATTCAACATTAGAGTGAAAGACTTGTGATTTTTCACTATAGTTGAAGATTTTAAGCACTGTCAGCCTGTCACGAAGTGAGTTTTTTAGGAGTGTAACTAATATACATAAACCAAGTGATTTTGCCTGTTTTTACCCTGTTGGTGCCATGCTGTGTTTGGCAGGGTTTCAGATCAGTACCAGCTGTGTTCTGCCCTCTCCATATCCTTTTTTACAGCTAGATGGGTCTCCACTCTGGGTATGTACTCAGTTTGTATTATTTAGTGCATTTTGGTTCTTCTAACAGTGCAAATTTAAACCAAGATGTTTGCCCTGCTTCAGTAGTGAACGTCAGGTACACAGCAATACATTTGGTCCCTGAGTTAATTTAACTTCATTACATCACTGCTGTGAGGTTGCTTCAGTGTTATATTGGTTAACTAACCAAAAAATGTAACTCTATCAGCTGGCTTAAATATCAAGGAATATTTATGTGCAAATAAGATATTTCCTGGCTGTAAGAGTTTGGTCTTTATTGATTTATTACAGAGTACAGAAGCAATTTATAAGGGTTGTGATTTGTGAATTCATGTATTTACAAAAGCTATTGTTCATTATTATTGGCTGTGGTTAGTGTTGGTGCTTCTGTCATTTTCTTTACTGTTTTTCTATGCATTTGTTAATTTTTTCCCTCAAATGCTATATTTAACATTCAAATATAAATGCTATATGAATTGGAGAGATGCTTCTGATAGTTGCATCCTCCTTGGCTCAGTTAAATTTATACCTTTATGCCCTTGCATTATTGACTGCTGCTGTGAGAGAGGATTCACGCAGGGTAGGGGTGGGCTTTTCCTTTGTACCTCAGTTTAGAAAGAGATATCTTATTTATCTTCCTAGCAGAGAGAGCTACAGCTTCTTCAGGTATATGGGCAAATTGATCACATTCAGTAATCGAAGAGAGCTATTGACTTATGCTGCACTTCTTGTTCCATTCTAAATTACAGGTGGCACATTTTGTAGCTGAATCCTCATCTTATTAGAAAAGATTAAGAACATTTGTGCTCAGGAGCCCTTTTAGTTCACTTTGTCAAGTGGCTCAATTGGTCATTTTTAACAATGGCAGTATGCATGAAAAAGTAAAGTATTTTAAGATCGCTTATGGTGAATTATGGAAGTAATGGCTATTGAGCTATCAGTCAATCAGGGTGGAATTGTTAGAAGTCACTGAAGCAATATCTCCAGGATGGTCTTCTCTCTCCTACTATTTTTATGCGTGTTGTGAAAAATGGAGTTTCTGGGAACAAATGATTGATCGAACTGGCTCAATTTTGGTTAGGAGAGCCACGTTTTTCCCCCTCCCCCTTATGTCCAGGTAAAGAATGTCAGGCAGTTTCCCCAGCAGAGGACACTGTGCTTCTGCTCTTGGCTTTGTAGCGTTTTATTTTGCCGAAGACCCATGGAAATAAATCAAGATATGATTTTGTACTTGGTATTCTGTATGGACACCATGACTGACATTGCAATTATAGGTTTTTGCATTGTTTATGCTTCTCCAAAGGCGCATCTGAGTGCTCTGAACCAGTGGCTGAAAAGATCTGTGCAGGGTTTTATTACAGTATATAATTGTATTTACCCGTTAAGGCTTCCAAGCGTATTTGTGCTTTTCATAGCTCGAACACTGTTTGTTTTATTTGTAATTAAATAACTGATTAAATTAAACTCCAAATAATTTTTGTGAAGAATGTGATTTAGCACAGTTTTTGAGCATTCATGTGAAAGAAATAGACCATGCTCTGCTTTATATTTCTTTCCTTGATGTTCAAGGGTATGGCTTGTTATCCCCCTTTCTTCATTATTTACATAAAACACATTTCCTCCAAAGCAACAACTGTACCAGCCTAGGTGTTATTACTGTCTCCCTTGATCTATGAAATCATATAGACATGCACATATCCCACCAGTGTCTTTTGTTAGAGGACACTGGGTTTACAGAATACTGAGAACTGGAGCCTGTTTCCAAACAATGTAGGTTAAATTTCTTTTCAGTGATGTGAATTAATCTTGCTGAATTGATTGAATGAGAGGTTAGATATCTTCCATCAGCTCAGTATCTCTGTATTAACTTAGAGCTTTCCTAAAGAAAGTGATAATGGTATTGTTTCAAGAACATCCTAAAAAGGCATAGGAGGGTCTGTTGAGTACAATTGTTGAAACAACAGATGTAATGGGGAGAAATAATTCATTGAAGAATGCTGCTTGTCAGTTCTGTCTTTCTTTGCAATGTTTCTAACGTTTGCTAAGAGGCAATTAAGATTTCATAATAACAAATATTTGGAACTGCTTGTTGCAGTCACAGTGCAATTTAAGATGGCCAATTAGACACATAAAAAAGGAATATATGATGAGCTGTCAATTTGCAAGATGAATATAGAACTACAAATTGTTTCCATGAAGTACCTTGAAATGTTTTTACAAATTAGATCCATATAACTGTAGGCTTCTAATTAAAAAATTATTACTACAAAAACCTGAGGCATTTATTTACACAGTTTATGGTTTGCTATTATTTGTAAGTCCTGTTTGGTCATTCAGTGTATACTCGTGGACTTCAAAATGCTTTAGTAATGAAGTCAGACGTCATTTATGGCCCCCAGTAAATACACAGAGAAAAAGAGTTCTGAAATGATTTATCCAAGGGAGTTTCTACAGCAGGTCAATAACAGAATGAGAGAACTTCAGATTCCACTTTCGAAATAAAGGAAGATTTGAAGTATTCTTCCTTTAAGTTTTCAAAGTTTGTCAGTTTTATTTGTTTTTATTTGGTTTTATCCCTTCTCCAAATAGATTCAAAATATTGAACTCTGCATACAAGCTTTATGTTGCTGGAGCTTTCAAGTGATTATGATTTATGCACATTGCACATCCTAGGTAGATGTGATGTGGGATCTAAGGAGGAACTATTCACACAGGTGCCAAGGAGTGGAGCAAATAGAAAACTTCCAGTAATGATTGTCTGGTCAAATTTGGTGTGCAAGGTAATGCACATGTTTTGTGTTCAACCAGTTTCTAAGGATTGCTACACCACTTTTAAGTAGATGTGTACTATATTAGGAATTAGATAAAATTTGACTTCTGGTAACATCCACCTAAGTAGAAATAATTTTTATTATTCAATCTTGACATTTACTTTTAATAAATTCTATTTATTCCAGTTTTATTAGAGATGTGTTAACTGCATATAGATTATTGCCTACATAATGTTGTTCTTGAAATTTTTAAGTGTACTAATCATTCACATGAGTAAAAGACTGCTGATGCTAGTAAGGAAAAGATCAGATTTTTTTCCAGCTACTCCTTTTTGTAGCTTATTTATAAGCTAATACTCGTTATTTTTGAAAGGTGGTCACTCAGATCTGAGATACAACTGTGGTTTACCTTAATTTGAATTCCATCTTGGGAGTAAAAGATTTGTATTCGGTGCAGTTCTTCTCTGTGTTTTGGTTGATTGGTTTTAGATTAGCCATTTAATGAGAATTGAGTGTGTTTGGAGAGCAGTAATGCTGCTGTCAGTTTATAAAGTCTGCACAGGGCTGGAATGAAACCAGTTTGAGAGTTCTTTTAACAGGAATAGTGTTACTGCAAGCACATTTTCTTCAGATTAAAAACAATGAGTTGAGCATCAAATAAAAACATGCCATTATGGTCACTGAGCAATTGATGCATTGCTCTTCATCAAAACTCCTTAAAAATCAAAAATGCCCCCAGAGAAAGCCAAAATCCAACACCCCAAAAAACAAATCCAGTCAAACAAAAAAGCCTTTGAAGAACCCTTGGTAACTTGAAAAAACTTCACTGGTGCTTGTGAGGAAGTTATGGGACAGGTGTAACAAACCTATGAAGTGAAAGGGCTTTTTTTTCCTCTTTTTCCCTCAAGTCCAGAGCTCCCTTATGGTGTGAGAAGGCCATGGAAGGGTGTCTGTGTGGAGATCTCTTCTGTGCTTTTATTTTCATTTCTTTTTGTTAAATTTAAGTTATAGTTAATCATGGTAGAAAGAAATTCCATGACTACCAAAATAATCACACACAGATATTGAAATAGGTTTTGACATATTGTTTTCTGACTATTTCTTTAAAAGTTTGACATTCTTAGCATATTTAGAATTTTAGAAATTTGACCCATACTTTTAACTCTTCCTACCTTGAAGCTAAAGAATGTGTGAGAGATGGATCTTTTGGATGTTGTGTTTCTTTCTTCTGTTGTTTTTACACCAGTAGGATTCCTGTAAATGGACTTTAAATCCTCACTAACAGAGGAAGTCCGACTTAAGTGTCCAGGCTTGCATATTTGCACGTGCTTTCCAATGCTACAACATAAATAATTTACCTATGATGGGTTCAGCTGAATCCAACAATCAGAGATCCTTTTAGTGCAGGACAGTGGGGAGTTCCCTGGTGATGGTAAAAGTGATAAAACTCTGTGTGCCATTTATTGATTGTTACAGCTGCTGTCTGTGGTGGTGTGCACGTTGCCAAGAAGTGCCCATGCACATATTGATGATCAAATATCAGGAGCTGGGTACTGGTCACAGCCCAGAGCCACTGAGCTCTCACTCTCACTGGAATTTATGATATACTGTGGCTGTTACCCTCAGAACTGAATTGGCATTTTGCTTTTCTAACTCATTAGTAAGAGCAATTTAGTCCCAAAGAAAAGACTGTTTCAGGTTGTACTGTGCAGATTTTTCCTAAGCTAAACACGAGTTCTGTGCAGCTGAGCTACTTCTACTAGAACACTTATTTTCACTTTTTCTTAAAGTCACTTACAAATTCTGATCAGCTAAATACAATAAAAAGTTAAATAAATAAATATATAAAGCTTTCCCAATGACAAAAACTAAGTTTAAAAGTATTTTGTGAATTAAGTGAATGGCATCAAGTAAATAAAATGTATTCTACCCATTTAGTATAGATGTTCTGTCACCAAGATAAATGGACTAGCTATTACAAGTATCTGTGTGGCTGAAATGCATAACAACATAATTACTTTGCCAGCAAAATGCTAACCTGCTTTAATCATTCTGTTCACAGAATAACGTAAAGTGATTTAGTGGGTAGAATGAATCCACTTACAAATTGTTTTATGGTCATAATGCAGTCCCTTTGTAGAATGTAAATTGATGATGATAATTTTATGGGCAAATGATTTTTCAATTAAAATGTCTTTTCACAGACAGAATGGGAATGTTACAAACTGTTCCAAATAAGAGTATGTCAGGGTGAAGGCATAGAAGGTTATCTAATGTATCAACCAGAGCCTCAGCTGAAAGAACTGCTATGTTAAAAATGTGATTTATTTTAGTCAAGTTCTTAATTTCTTTTCAGTACATGTGCAAAGTACCCTTATTTGGTCCCATTGGCATAATAACCAGTGTAGGAATTTACCACATAAACAGTAGCAACCAACATTTCTCTTGTTCTGTTTAACTCTCTTATATGCTAATAACTTAGGCTTTAATAATTATTTGCAGCTAACTGTACCATTTTCTGTATTACAGTAATTGCAATGTCTATAAGGATCAGGATAAATCACTGCAGTACAGTCATCTTTAATTTTAAAACTGTGATGAGGAAATGAACTATATTGCCCAGCCTAACTAGATGAGCTCCTATCCAGCATAGGAGGGCATTCTTTGATTATTGCTATATTGTTATGATATACTGTGGCTGTTACCCTCAGAACTGAATTATTCTAAATGTATTCTAATACTCTAAAGTGTTTATATAGAACCTGTGTCATTTTATTAAGTAAAAATCACTTCAGCCTTTGATAGCTTCTGCTACTGCATATAAATGCTTTTTTCCTTAGTGGTAGATCAGCCTAAGAAGTAGTTGAATGGTGACTCTTCTAAAGAGTTATTAACTCAGAAGTCTTTGCAACATTATCAAATGCTCTACGTGTTTTCCATAATATCCAAGTGAGACCCCCCTGCAGAGCTGCCCCAGCCCTGGGCCCAGCACAGGAAGGAGCTGGAGCTGCTGGAGCCAGGCCAGGGGAGGCACCAGGAGGATCAGAGGGATGGAGCAGCTCTGCTGGGAGGGAAGGCTGAGAGAACTGGGATTGTTCAGCCTGGAGAAGAGAAGCTTTGGGGTGACCTAATTGTGGCCTTCCAGTGCATGAAAGGAGCCTAAAGAAAGAGAGAGAATATTTACAAGGGATGAAGTGCCAGGACAAGGGGGGAATGGCTTCACACTGACAGAGCATGTTTAGATTAGAGATTAGGAATAAATTCTTCCCTATGAGGATGGTGAGGCCCTGGCACAGGTTCCCCGAGAAGCTGTGGCTGCCTCGTGCCTGGAAATGTTCCAGCCCAGGTTGGACTTGGCTCTGAGCAGCCTGGGATAATGGAAAGTGTCCCTGCCCATGAGAGAGGATTGGAATGAGACGATCTTTAAGGTTCCTTCCGACCCAAACCCTTCTGTGACTCTGTGAAAATTGAAATAGAATTTTTATAGTGTTGTCCTGTTTCATAGCTGAGTTCTTTGTGGAAAACATTTTTTAGTCTTTTAAGAATTATATAAACAATTTTTTACTGGGCTGCTCTGCAGCATTCAAGGCACCACGTTAATGAGTGTAAAGCCTGTAGTTTCCCGAGCAAACTGATACAGTAGCTGGCCCTTGATACTAAAGACAAGCAGTGAAGCTCAAATATCACTGTAAGAGGTAATGCACAGTTTTGTTACAAATATAATTAGCACCAAACAGTTCTGTTGATTGCAGTTTAGAAATTTTTGATGAGCAGCATCAATGTTTGGTGGTTGCAGAGATAAATATGTGTCGTGGTTTAGCCCCAGCCACCAACCGAGCCCCAACAAAAACAAGCACAATATGTTAAGAGAATTGTACCTTGGGAGTGCAGTGTAATGAAGGATAAAAACACAGATGTGTGATGTGTTGTTCAGTTTAAAATGGCATCCTGAATGAAGGTTTTAAATTTTGAAACTGGTAGTAAGGGAGGTACCAGAAAAAAGGGGCAGATGAAACCATGTGTGTGTAATGGATGTGATTTATATAGTACAATCTGTCCAAAGTTTAACAGGCTCTTAATCCTTATTTTCTATGGACTTTTCTTTTTTCTTACAGGCTCTTCTCACTCCATTTCTCCTCTGCATGAGCTTTGAGGAAGTTATAACCACTCTTCGAGCATCTCAGTTCAGCCTTCTGTTTCAAGCTCCACATGTAGTGTTTAAGCTTTCCAAACTCTCACATATAATCTGATTGTTTCTACACTTCTCAACAGTAATCTCCTCTCAGGCCATTTTTTGCTGTCCTTTTTCTGTCATCACTTCCTTACAGAATGCTGCTGTTAATAGCATCTTCCTGACTCCACTGCTCTGATTGTCACATCCCTTATTAAAAACAAACGTCTTGTCCTTGCTTTTCAAGATTGCTGCTGCTCCCTTTCTAATCTGATCTGTAATGCAAGATTCTGTCTTCCATTTTAATTTTAAAGGGATTAAGATAGATTGGTTAATTCCTTAATTCTGTCTCTAGTCTTTTCACACTGTACAATGTTCCTTCTCAGGTGAGGAGTCCTTCACCTTCAGAGACAGTGTGTGCTTTCCCTGCATTCTGCTTACAGTGACAGGTGGGACAAGCTAAATTTGTATTACTGTGGCTAAAACCTGTGCTTCCTTATTATCTTGTCTCTGCCACCCATTATTTTGGTGAATTTTTGATTCAGATGCCTGTTCTATCCTCCAGTTTAAATATTACAATATTCGTAGTGAATGCCTCTGGAGATTTCTTCCATTATTTTATTCTGTTTGGTTTTCATCATCATAAGACTGGGGCCAGTGACTCTCAGTTAACTTGACTGAGTCTCACCAAACAGATCTTTTGGTGTTTTGCACAAAGTGAAAAACCCCAAACATCTGTTTGCTACTCATACCAATTATCCATCATATGCCAGAAATTTGACAATTCTGAGAATGTACATGTCAGAGTAGTTTTTCAAGCTAGTCACACTTTACTGATCTCTTGGTTTTAGCAAAGAGCAGCTCCTATTTTTAAAATCAGACATAATTTTAATACTATTTGTAAGAGTGAAAAAAGGATTTCCTTCTTCTTGTCAGTAAGAACTTTTTAAAAAACATTGACAGAGTGAAAGCAATTGTCTCTTTTTCTGTTGCTTTTTGTTAGAGTAATTAATGTTGAGTCCATGGCTGTGCCCTCATCATGTATCTCTCTGATGTATGGTGGTCTACTGATGCTTCTTGCTTATATTGAAGGTAATAGTCTGTTACTAAAAAATAGAGCAGTCTTGGGATGCTAAATCATTTCAGTTCATAAAGTTTATCTTATGATTCTGCATGGTCTGATTCCTGGAGAAAAAAGCAAAATATTTCATCCAAGATGATCTCAGATTTAGATTCTTAATAAATAGGCATTCTTAGCTGCACTATTAAACTAATGGTTTACAGACCTTCAAAACTTTTAAACACTGTTTTGGGTTTTAATTAATTTTCTTCCTTTCTTTCTGATAAATGACTGTAACTTAGTAAATACCCTCATTCTGCTACTATTTCTGCCCTTTTTGATTTTAACTAAAAATGATTTGTCTCCATTTCTGCATCAGCAGCCAGGGATCACTTTGATAGTATCTCACTCATAACATTTTTCCAATAGGGATTTTAGCTGGAACGCTAACAAGAATAGCAATTTCTTACACTTTGAGAAATGTCTATAAATCCTCAAGGCTTTGTCGTATTGGAAGGAGTTTAGCTGTATGATATGGGCAGGAAAGATGCAGAATCAATAATAAAAAATAAGTAAGAAGCAGTGGGTGGTCTGAATTGGTATCGACAAGCCAACAATACAAGCTGTTTGTGCCTGATTACATTGACTATAGCTCTGGGAGGACTTTGATGCCAGCTAATGGCTTTGTCATCTTCTGATAGTTTTGAAGTGCATCACCTCAGGGTATCTCATGTATTCGTTTCTTTTGTGAATGTAGGATGGGGCTGTTCTGTCCCAGAAGCTATAATTTTACCTGCAGAGTTTTGCAAGATACAAAGATTCTTTTGTCCAAAAACCAAAAGGAAAGAATGTAGATAAAATCATGCTATAATTTTAATGTGCTTGATGTCAATCATTAAAAAAACCAAACCCAAACAAAAAAATTAAGATCAATAATTCAAAAAATAGGAGGCAGATTTTTTGTTTGTTTTTTTAAGAGAAATGGCTATAAAAGAGGGACTCCACGGGAGGAGCACACAAGGAAAGAGAGTGTAATAACATTATAATACAATGGGAATATATGTGTAAACCTATTAAAAGAAATGGTTAGTCACCTCCATGACTTCATTAAACCTGATAATACCAGTGTACCTTTGTGAGCTTTGGCTTGTTATTTTCATATTGGCAGGCACAGAACCAACCTGGTGGAACTGGATTTTGGTATTAAGCAAGTTTTTTATAGCTTTGCATAGTTGATTGGGAATAAATCTGCCACTGAAGCCGTGGGATGTACATTATTCCTCGAGTACTTGGACAGTATGATTTTATCAGTGCTCTCTGCTGCTGCTGTTTCATCCTTATGGACAAAATCTCCACAGGTAAACTTTTCAGGGCCTTAGATAACTCTGAGTCCTAGCTGCAGTTGTTTACATTTTCTCAGGAAAATGAAGGAGGTGGGTTTTGCAGCATTCTTAAACCACTAGAAAAATTTGCTCTGAATTTAAATTAGAATTAAATTATCATGTAAAATGCTATCAAGCTTGCATAAAATTGAATTTTTGTGCAAAGCAGTAAAGTCATTTAAATTTCCGATGGGGTTTTGGGAATCAGCAGAGAATATGCACCTGCAGCCTTTATGACATCATTGTGGAAGGGTGATTTCATATTTCTGATATTTTGCTCATGCAAGCATTTCTCTCAGGCCTGTTTCTACTGAATCTCGTATCCCACAGTTCTTAGTAAAAGATAAGCAGAAAAGTGAAATAGAACTCATCTCTGTGGCAACTGTGCAATAACCATAATAAATCACGGCTTTATACGAATGTGGTGACGGTCCTTTTTGACATTTACTTGTAGTAGAAGATTCTCTGTGGTTCTTTGTATTGAAATAAAAATAGCAAAGTCATTTTTTGAGCTGAGAACAGTATGAATTACAGCACATTTTAGCATTGTCCATTTGGATCCTCTGTTAACATCTTACATTGGGGGTCTCAGCAATGGTGTGAAGTCTTCCCTTGGTTGTGTGCTTCTCATCCTCATTTGAAGGACATTTAATGAACTGGCAATGCATGAGGAGAGCACCACGAGTGTGTAAGGGAGTAGAATGTCTTCCATACGAGAAATAGTTAAATAGGTTAGAACTGTTAATTTTGGAAAAGTAATGGCAGAGAGGGATAAGAAAAAGGCCAATGATACAATGAGTAATATAGGGAAGGTGGAAAGGGAATGATTGTTCCCTGTCTCTCATAATATGACAACTGGTGCCATCAAAATTAAATTATCAGGAGTGTGTTCCAAATAAATAAAAGGAACACTTCTTCACGCAGAATGTAACCAAGTTTCATAACTTACTGGACGAGATGTTATGGCTCCTTGGAGGGCAGTTGAATACAAAGATACGGTTTCTGGCTCAGCCTGGAAGCTTTTGAGCTCTGAATTGCTGGAGAGTGACAAGAACATGGATAAGACAGATGGTGCAGAGCAGAAGGGATGAAGGAAGGTCACGGGGTCATCACATATTAGGATGTGCCAGAATAACTGCAAACATGGCTCTGGATGTTCTTGGATATCAAGCCAGACTGACTGACCAGGAGCTCTGGCTGACTCTCTACTGCACAAATTTTCTTTTCCTAAATGATGTGAAACCCTGAAAACCAGGGAAAAAGCATCTGTCTGATAGACAGCCTCTTTATGTGCTATTTAGGGCTTGGTCAGTCAGGCCTGGAAAGGGACAGCTCCAGCTGGATTCCATTTCCCACCTGAAGGCAGTGGTGCATAGGTTGGGATTTTGTAATCTGATAGAACATCATGGTAAAATGATGGGGTTCTTGGCAACAATTAAAGTAAAACTTTGCGTTCTAACACATTGACACAAACAATAATGAAAATTCTCCTTGAGAGATGTATTGAATAATTTATTATGTAATTTGATAAATCTTAATAATTCACTATGGCAAATACCTAATTATATTTTTATTTCAAGTATAGGCCAAGATAGCAGGACTGATCTTTTGATATTTCAAGTAATAAAGCTACTGCTCAGCTGAGATAATTTAGTTTTGCATCTTGTATGAATGATTATGGAGTGTATGCAATGACTGTTTAATTCTCAAATGGCATTAAAACTTTCTTAGGGGAAGCTTTTACTAAGATCTCTGCTTCACTTTAGAGTTCAGAACAGCTGGTATCATTGTGTTTAAAAAGTATAAAAAATAGGAAAAGATGGAACTGACAAGGTAAAGGTTGTTTCTCTGTTTTAGCAAAATCCTGTAAGCAATGTGGTTTTAATTTTTGCTTTTTCATATAAATCCAACAGACTTTTCAGGGGATTAATTGATGTACATTAATATAAATATCAGGTGATATCTTTTCATAAGAAAAGTGCTACCCATTTGTGTGTATTAACTGCAATAACATTTCTGATGAAATCAAAGAATTACTTATATAATCTTACTCAAGGATAGTCTTTCACGTATCTGTTCTGCTGATGGAAGAAATCTCAGAACTGTTGGTAATAAGGTAAGAAAAGATGGGCAATTGCTGTTGCTTTAAGATATGTGAGGGGATTTTGTTGTTTACATATGCGCTAGACTTTATAAATAATTTTTGCCAGGGCAGCAGTCAATGATGTATCTTATAGGAAGGTTATTTAAGCCCTGTAAATGAATTCGTTTGCCTTTCAGTGCATTATCTGCTACCTCCTTCAGGTTTGTATTCTTAGTACTCTGTTGCATTGTGGTTGTCCTTAATACTGAATTTTACAAATTATTTCCTAATTACTAATCATTATTTTATAGCCTCAAATATGAAAAGTCCATGAATTGTCAGGATCCATTTTTGGAATAGCAACATACTATGAATTTGAGTTAGGATTCTAAATAGAATGACTGGCCTTCAGCTCAACAGGAGAGAGATCAGTGTTAGTAAGCTAACCTCTTTTAATGGAGAGCATTTTTCTGAGTTCCAGCTCCAAAAGGAGGACTCCCAAGACCTTGCTGGCTTTTATGTAC
>VWZT01006555.1:649-17033 GCA_013397055.1 Pachycephala philippinensis
GCTAGAAAGGATGACAGAATCATAGAATCATAGAATTGTTAAGGTTGGAAAAGACATCTAAGATCATTGAGTCCATCTGCTAGCACTGTCATGTTCACCACTAAACCGTGTCCCCAAGTGCCACAACTACGTTGTTTTTGAACACTTCCAGGGAAGTGATTCCACCACTTCTCTAGACAACCTGATCCAAAGCTTGGCCACCCTTTCAGTGAAGGAATTTTTCCTAATATCCAATGTAAACTTCATCTGGTGGAACTTAGAAATCTAGAGTCAGAGAGGGGCCTTTGTTGGACGGGACCTTAAAGACCATCTAGTTCCAACCTCCCTGCTGTGGACATGGACACCTCTCACTAGAACTCAGGTTGCTCCGAGCTCATCCAACCTGGCCTTGAACACTGTCAGGATTGGGACGTCCACAACTTCTCTGTGCAATCTCTTTCAGTGCCTCACCACCTCACACTAAAGAATTTCTCCTAATATCTAAACTAAACCTACTGTCTTTCAGTTTGAAGCCTTTCCCTTTCATCCTGTCACTACATGCTTTTGTCAATAGTCTCTCTCCATCTTTTTCCTTCAGGTATTGGAAGGCCTCTGGCAGAGATGTCTGGATGTGACTCCACCACCCTGGTTGTCCTGCACATGCTGAGTGGTGGCACTCAGAATGATCTGCTCCATGACCTTCCCTTGCGCCAAGGTCAGACTGACAGGCCTCTAGTTCCCTGGATCATCTTTCTGACCCTTCTTGAGATGGATGTTACATTTGATAATTTCCAGTAAAGTGGAACTTCTCCAGTTAATCGGGATGGTTTTTAAATGATTGAAAGTAGCTAGGCAAACCCTTTTGCCTGTTGCCACATTACTTCCGTGTGTCCCATCTGGGCCCTTAGACTTGTGGGTGTCTGATTGGCATAGGTCACTAACCATTTCCTCATGGATTATGGGGGCTTCACTCAGCTCCCTACCACTAACTTCCAGCCTGAGGACAACTGGTTCTGATGTTAAATACTGAGGCAAAGAAGGAATTAAGTACCCCAGCCATTTCATCATCCCCTGACAAAATGCTACCGTCTGCATCCAGCAATGGATGGAGACTCTCCCTACCTGTCCTTTTGTTGCCAATGCATTTAGAGAAACATTTTCATTGTCTTTAACCACAGTGGCTAAATTAAGTTCCAGTTTGGCTTTGGTCCTTCTAATTTTCTCCCTACCTTGTAACACCTTGTAGTTCCCACAAGTTACCTGCTTCTCCTTCCAGGGGTGATGTACCCTTTTTTACCCTGAGTTACAACCTAAGCTTGTTGTTTAAACAGACAGCTGGTCTTTTTCCCTGGTGGCTTGTCTGATGGCATGTGGAGACTGCCTACTCTTGGATCTTTAAGATTTCCTCTTGAAGCGGGTCCAGCCTTCCTGAACTCCCTTGCCTTTCAGGACTGACTACAAGTTACCCTGTTAATCAGTCACCTAAACAGGCCAAAGCCTTGTGACATTTCTTGCAGACCTTGCCTTATGTATACCCATATGTATATGCAGAACCAAGGGTAACGTAAAAGCATAGATGTAAGGCCCTTTTCAAAGTATAAATTCTATGTGTTTTGTGTAGACTGATGCCTTGTGGCAATACACAGACAAAAGAAAGCAAAGAAAAATTACACATTTTTAAATGAATGACAGATTGTTTCTCTCATATTCCTGGAAACCTGACTTCTAGGAAAACCTCTGTCAAGCTTGCGGTTATAAACAAAATATATTTTAAAAAAGAAGACTTGTCTTGATGCAGTAAAGACTTCATTTGTCATTAAAGTAAATAGTATGCTTATTAAGACTGGGTGACATCTTAGGGATGGCAGTGGAGCAGACTAAGTAACAAAATGTTCCTAAAAGGAATATCGTCACTAATGTGCCTGCTACTGTGACATAGTGAAACTACATGGAGATAAATACTGCACTGATTCTTCAAAAATACCAGATATGATAAAGTACTAATAGAAGAAAAAAAGGCTAAGGTTCAGTTCACACCAACTGGTATCAATCCAATAAAACTATTCTTGAGAAAAATGCTTTGACATGAGAAAGGGCTTGACAGTGTAATGTCAGTATGGTTATGGTTAGATGGATATTATCTTGATTTTATGTATGATCTTTTAAAATCTGCAAAATTAGAAACAAGAATGATATTGTAAATTTCTACATAAAATAAACACTTTTAACCAACCCAGAAAGAGATTGTAAAATACAAATTTTCTACTAGACACTTTTGCCTGCTAGGAATACTTAGGTGATTTTTTTATTTAAACTCCACTACTGGTGGCACTGAAATTGTTAGCATCAGATTCCAACTGCAGCAAGCCATAGCATTTCTGCTTCAGGAAAAAAAGTACTTAATTATAAGATCACTTTTGATAATGGTGTTCATAAATATAACATTTACTACTCAAGAAAAAGTTCCTAGTAGAATGAAATTCTCAGAGCATTGTTTTATTTTTGGATGATGTTTTTACAAACAGGCTTTGGAAAGAGTCACAACTCCATCCAAACCATTATGGGCTTCTACAGGGCCTCAGTACATGCAATTTCCAGGTTGTTGTTGTTGTTCTTGTTGTTCTTGTTGTTGCCAGAAGACCATATAACAGCCATTACAAACCAGATAATCTATGCCAAAAGCTTCCACCACTCATCTGTTATGAAAATGATTACGATGCTGAAATTTCAGAATGGAAAGCTGTCTGGAAGGAAACAGAAAACTGTGAAGCACTGAGAGAAGTAACCTTTCATCAAACAAACCTGCATCAAATTGTTGTGGGAAAGAGAAGCTAGAAAAAAGTATTGAAAGTGTAATTAACAAATGGCATTATAGTCCTTCAAGGAAATCACTGTTCAGAATAGCTTTTCTTAATGAACATTTCTCTTGAAAAATAGTGTTGTATCAATCATCCTTGACATTTATAACAATAACAAAATATCCTCATGTGTTTTCCTATGTAATATTGTTTAAATGGCATAATAAATACTGTCATTCTGTATACTAACAAAAAAGTGCAATCCTTTGTTCTGTGCATGATTGCATTTACACATTATAGAACTATGAAATATTTACAGAGGGAAGGTTAAATCAATACAGGTTTAAAATTTGCACTTCTGTCTCCTGAGGCTTATATCATCTTGATTTAATGAAGAAAAAGGAGAGAGAATGTTGACACACAGAAAAAATATTTCGATTCTCCTTTATTGTACATAGAGAGGGTATTAAAGTAGAATTTGCTGTTGATTCATACTGTAATTAATTATTGCACCTTTTTTGTTCAGGCTATCATTTGAGTTGTCTCATTTGCAAAACATAGAAACTGACTATTAAGCAAAGGAGAAGGAAGAAATGAGATACAGTCAACAGAAAAGAAAAAAATTATTGCTTAACCCATACAATTGCTTAACCAGTGCTAATTACTAGTGGATTTAAGATAAAAAACATTATTCAAGCTAAAAGAAGAAAAAAAATTAATTTACCAGAGTTTCCTGAAGGAAAAAACCCCCAAACACCCCCATCCCTGAACATGTCAAGACAATGTGAAGTTTGTAAGTAAAGGAGCATGTATTTCTGAATATATGGTCTTATCTGGTTTCTTGGGTAGTTACTCATAAATCAAATTAGCATAAATTATTGTCGCACACACACATTTTTCAGATCAGTTCCACAGCCAGATAGGAATATGCCCATTGCTATTCATTAAAGTCTCACTTCATCCAAGCCAGGATGGCGAGCTTTGGTTTTTAATTTTGAATGCAGATAGACAAGATACTCACAGACTATAATTCTGATTTGATAAATCTGAGGACTACAGTTTTATTTAGGATTTTTTCTGCAAAGACTTAAATTTTTCTAAATACAATTTTTTAATTATCAAGAATTTTTCAAGACTATATAGTAACATCTTTCGGATTTTTTTGTTCACCAGCTATTAGCTTTCACCATACATTTTTATCATTCTCGGATTTCTACCAATTATTTGTGGCATGTAACAACTTATGCCACAGTTCTGCTCTTTAGTTTTATTGAATGACATTTTGAGAAACTAGAAGAAGGAAGTCAGAGTGATTTTTAAACCCTTTTAAACACCTACTAATTGTTATTTTTGCACAGTAATTTGGGATCTGTTACTGTGGCGACAAGAAAAACTGTCACTTTCTTTTAGTCCCTGCTGGCAATTGAAATTGATAGTAGGTAAAACTGAGAAGGTCCAACTAAAATGCTTGATTTAATTTACTCTGCAGACTTCCCATCATAGTACCTGTGGTACAAGTTTCACAAAGTGCTGGATTCTGCACCTGGGAAGGAGATGCTGGAAAGCAGCCCCACAAAAAAGGATCTGGGGGTCCTGGTCGATGGCAAGTTGAACGCCAGTCAGCAGTGCCCTGGCAGCCAGGAGGGCCAACCCTGTCCTGGGGAGCATCAGGCACAGCATCGCCAGCCGGGCAAGGGAGGGGATTGTCCTGCTCTGCTCTGAGCTGGGGCAGCCTCACCTCCAGTGCTGGGGGCAGTTTTGGGTGCCACAATATGAGAAAGACATTAAACTATTAGAGAGTGTCCAAAGGAGGGTAACGAGGATGGTGAAGGGCCTTGAGAGGAAGCCGTGTGAGGAGTAGTTGAGGTCACTTGGTCTGTTCAGCCTGGAGGAGACTGAGGGGAGACCTTAATGCAGTCTGCAGCTTTCTTTAGAAGAGAGGAGGAGGGGCAGACACTGATCTCTTCTCTGTGGTGACCAGTGACAGATCTGAGGGAAGGGCCTGAAACTAAATCAGGGGAGGTTTAGGTTGGATGTCAGGAAAAGTTTCTTCAACCAGACGTTGGTTGGGCACTGGAACAAGTTCCCCAGGGAAGAGGTCACAGCACCAGCCTGACAGAGTTCAAGAATAATTTGGAAAACAGATATATGTTGTGATACCCAGGGTGATCCTCTGCAAGGCCAGGAGCTGAACTTCAATGATCCTAATGAGTCCCTACCAATTGAGGATATTTTATGATCCTATGGTTCTAAGTGTATTTTGCTCTGAAGTTACTGGTTAGATTACTAGCTAGATTCAATTTTTTGGTTTTTTTTTTTAACAATGCATAGGCTTCTCATGAGCTAGATATTTAGCTGGAGGGACATTTATTTTGGGGAGTACTTTGAGTGAAGAACATATGCAGCAAGAAAGAATTTAATGAGGGCAATTCAGGGGTGTAATTTCAAAGTCCTGCTTGAGAAGCAACTTGTTAAGTGTCCATAAATGCCGAGAAACACACTACTGCCCACCAACTATTTACCGATGTAAGCATTTTCGTCCCTGGAGCTGTCCCTTAGCCATGACAGCAAAGGAAAAGCAAGTAATATCTACGTGGGTATGTGAGCTGCTTCTCCGTACACTTTCTCCTTATGGCACAAAAGAAGGTGAAGGCAATGGCAGGAGGATATTGAAACCCTCAGGATTACTGTGGCAACCACTTACAGGCCCATGTAAACCCAGAAACTTGCAAAGACACGGTATTGCAGACTCTCTTTAAACCTGGAAGAAAACTCTACTCTTTCAAACAGAAATGCCTTTAAGATTTCCACACACCAGATCACTAGAGACAGTTGCCTTCAGATCTGATTCAAATCAGAATCAGGAAGCTAAGAGTTAAGCAGTGAAAACCAAACTGTGAGCAGTCCCTTGGCCTTAAAAGAAGTGTGAAGAATTACTGGGTTTGCATGGCCAAGCTTTGGTAGCAGGGCTACAGGGTTGGCTTCTATGAGAAGCTGCTGGGAGCTTCCTCCATGTCTGGCAGAGCCAATGCAAACTGGCTCCAAGACATATGTGGTGCTCATTAAGACTAGGACAATTAGAAACAGTGGTAACACCTCTATGACAACATATTTAAGAAGAAGGGAAAAAAAGGTCATTGCAGAGTTGTGCTTGTGGCCAGAGAAGAGCAGGGTGAGAATATGTGAGAAGAACAAGTCTGCAGGCACCAAGGTCAGTGGAGAAGGAGGGGGAGGAGCTGCTCCAGGTGCAGAGCTGAGATTCCCCTGCAGCCTGTGGTGCAGGCCATGGTGAGGGCAGCTGTGCCCCTGCAGCCCATGGGGATCCAGGGGATGCAGAGATCCATGGGGATGCAGAGATCCATGGGGATGCAGAGATCCACTTGCAGCCTGTAGAGGAGCCCCAGGCTGGAGCAGGTGGATGCCTGAGATCAGTCTATGACCCTGTGGGACACCCACAGAGAGAGAAGGACACTCTGGAGCAACCTGTCCTTGAAGGACTGTACCCTGTGAAGGACTGTGTGGAAGAGTGACCCATGCTGCAGCACTTTTGGGAGGACTGTTGTCCGTGGGATGGGCTCACACTGCAGCAGGTCACAGAGAGCTGTTGTTCATGAGATGGAGCCACATCAGAAAAGTTCATGGAGAACTGTCTCCCACGGGAGGGACCACATGGTGCAGCAGGGGAATGACTCCTTCCCCTGAGCAGCGGGACAAATACGTGATGAACTGACCATAACCCCCATTCCCTGTCTCCCTGTGCTGCGGGGGGAGGAGGGAGAGTTGGGAAGGGGGGCAGGCAGGGGGAAGATGTTTTGAAAGTTTATGTTATTTCTCATTATCCTGCTCTGATTTTGCTAGTAATAAATTCAATTAATATCTCTAATTCCAGCCTGTTTTGCCTGTGACAGTACTTGGTGAGTGATCTCTCCTGGTCCTTANNNAAGTTGAGAGTAAGCAGTAAAAACCAAACTATGGTCATTCCCTTGACCTTAGAAAAAGTGTGAAAAATTATCAGGGACAGTATTGTGAAGTGACAATCAGTATTCATTAACATTAGATTAGTTTATTTCTATTATTATTTTGTTTAATTAGTTTTAATACAGAGAAGATAGTTCTGGAAAATGAATAAACTAGATTTTGAGGTTATTTGGTTTCCAAGTCAAGGGTTTGATAGTAGGGGGAGTTACAGTGGTGGTTTCTTTGAGAAGCTGCCAGAAGCTTTCCCCATGCCCAACAAAGCCAGTGCCAGAAAGCTCGACAGCAGACCCTGCACTGGCCATGTTCGGGCCCATCAGTGATGGTGATAGTGCCTCTGGCATAACATATTTCGGAAGGAAAAAAAATTACTGCACAGGAGCAGTTGCAGCCGGAGAAGAGGGAAGTGACAGTATGTGAAATAAACAGTTCTGCAGACATTAAAGAGGAGGTGCTCAAGGCACTGGAGCAGAGATTTCTCTGCAGCCCATGGTTAGGACCATTGTGAGACAGGCTGTCCCCTCACAGAGGTCCAAGGTGGGTCAGATACCCACCTGTGGCACACGGAAAACCAAACCCATGCCAGAGCACAGGGGTGTGACCAAAGGAGGCTGTAACCCCATGGGTATCCCATGCCAGAGCGTGGCAGGACCTGTGGACCCCTGAAATGAGGAGCCTGTGCTGGAGCACGTTTGCTGGCAGGATTGTGAGCCTGTGGGAGAAGCATGCTGGAAGCAGCTTGTTCCTGAAGGACTGCCCTCTGTGGAAGGAACCTAGGCTGGAGCAATTGGTGAAGAGCTGCAGCCTTGGTCCAGCCTTGGTCCTTGGTCCCCATCCTTGGGGGGAGGATGCATGTTAGAGAGGTTTGTGTAAGATAGTCTCCCATGAAAGTGACCTCATGCTGGAGCATGAGAGGAGTGTGCACGTCCTCAACTTAATGAGAAAGAAGCAGCAGAGACAACATGAGGTGAACTGACCGCAACCTTCATTCCCACCCCCTGTCAGCATCACTTCTGTCCTGTGTAAGCACTGGCTGATATCAGTGTGATGATAATTTTACAGGTTAGGCATGCAACCTATGACATGATTGAGGAAAACCAAACCATTTCACTAAAGGCCACTGAGCAAATCATAACGGGCTTGTAACACTGAATGAAGTCGTTAAGATCTGGATGAGTGACAAAAAGCCCTGTTCTGCATGCAAAAATATTTTCAGTGGGCCCCTTAAAATGATGAAAACATTTACTCTATGTTTTTGTGACTTTTCTGGAAACCAGCTAAAGCACCAAGCACTGACCACAATTTCAGATAGGAAATCACAAGTGAAGTCAGAAAGTCCAAGCAAATGGAGAAAGCACTGCTGTATTGATAACAATAATCATGATGCCTGTGTTGTTGCATTTTATGCAGCATACCTGCAGAACACTTGATGAATCAATACACTTCATACTCTACATATTCATTCTTATTGCTATCATTAAACTTTTTCTATTATTCTAGATTTCTCATACTGTGGCAAACATCAGGATATGCAACTGTCATACAGAATAATTTAATTTTTAATTTCACTCATCCAGACTTAATCCTAGGCTAGAAAATGGGGAGCTTGTTTTTTACAGATGATGAACAAAAAGTGTCACAGGATTCCTTTGTGTCATAGAGTCAAAGTGACATCTCTTTATGGAACAGATTTTAAAAACATAATATTCAGTAAAATAATACAAATAAATTCCTGTAGTGCAATACATAGATTTGAAAAGGATTGCTACAATGGCAAATAGTATCCTTCTGCAATGTAAACATTGGCAGTGAATTGAGACATTTGTTCTCAGAGAAACCAAGATAGTACCTGTGAAAATGTTCCACTACAATGATTTTGTATTTCATACTGGAAGACTAATGATAATGAGAAATTTTCATGTGAATAGTACTGTGCAATTTTGCTGCTCAACATCATGCAATACCAACTTTTCCCCTTTACTGTCATTATCATTGTGATTTTCTTAAAAGAACAGAATGTGAATTGAAGACAATAGGAAGACTGAGATCTAGGTTTTGGGGAGTAAGTACGCAATGTTTTAAATTTTTGGCAAACTGAATTCCAGATATTTTGTTGAAAAAAAAACCTAATTATTTATTATTTGTAATAACAACAATGACAATAATAATGTAGTTTTAACTGAGTTAAGAAATCTGTGTTTGATAGCATGCTTCCTGATCATGAATTTACAAGGCCTTTTTCTGCATCTTTTGAAAAAATATTTTTAAAAAAAGGAATAACAAACACTAACTTAACTTGAAAAAACGGACCAAACCTTCGTCTCTCAAAATAATAAAACCATTCAACATAGTCAAAACCACTGTAAGTTTATTCTCTCTGTGCTATTTGTCTGTAGGATCACCTAAAGTCACTTAAAACAAGCAGTTGGAATGTCACAGTGGAATTTATACCTAAACCAAACAGAGGACAGATTTGGGTACACAGCCTGCACCCCTCTGACACCCCGCCCAAACCAAAACCAAGGCACTACCACTCTGTAACATCGTGGCAGTGACAAAAACGCACAACCATCAGCCACAGGCCAAAACTTCCAAAATATAAGTCTCTGAGTCATTAATTCAGGAAGGCAAGTCTGGTAGGAAGGACAGGAAGACGTATGTTGGCTGATGACCACACAGATAAAACCCAGTCTCCTAGGATGCTCAGTAATATTTATCAGAAGATTGGTAATGCAGTAGCGATAATTCATTAAATTTAAGGGCAACTTTCCTATAATCTCCAATGTAGCCAGGACTGTATCCGAAATTTGTAGCAGGTACATACTGCATCATTTGAAATAGCACACTGCAAAAACGTTCCTCTCTTTTATCTCTTGACTTTTACCTATTTAGTTTACATCCTGTATTTCAAAAGCCTTCTCTCCCCTCACCTTTTTTTCCTTTCTATGAAATAGGAAGTAGAGTTGAAAACACTCTGAACTTTCTCTGTTTAGGCACTGAAATTGCTTTTAATTAAACAAATAAATTGAAAAATAACATTGTGCTGTGATTATGACTCACAAAAAACTCATGCTATATTTCTCACACCTTTATAATGTCAGCTCATCATTCAAAGAAGATAAAAGTAAAAATTATGGAAGCTGATGCTGTGTACCCCTTGCAGAACATCTGAAAGAAAATAACTCTGTATTTCTCAAAAGTATCTGTGAGTGACATGATTACTTTGAAATAATTTTACTTTTTTTTTTAGTTTATATGAGTTCTGCTTAGTATTCCTTTTATTTTTCTTTTAATCTATTCAGCCCAGAAAGGGTAAAAAACAAAAAACAAACAAAAAATTACCACAAAAGAAACAGCAAATGAATTTAAAAATATGTTTAGAAAATAAAACACATTTTTAAAAAATAAGTGTTAATACACCAAATTTAGCCCAAAACTGGAATAATTTCTCTAAAAAGTAGCATGCTTTTGCCATGACCACAGGACACATATTCCACAAGTTACCTTACATCTGGTCTGTTGCCATGACTAAGAAAATACAAAGGTATTGATAGAAAATACCTCTTTTATTAAAAAGAAGGAAGGAAGATTTGTTTGAACCAGTAAACTTGTTCCTACATTAAATACATCTGGCAAGGATCAACTGAAGAAATAGACTTGGAGACTATCTAGGAATACAGTGGTTTCCATTACCTTAAAGACTGCTGAAATGCAAACAGTATTTTCCTTCCAAAAAAGAATTCATTGACCAATTCAAGTACAAAGAAGTCTTACCATTTATTTCAGTGGATCTTCAGGAAGAGCTTTTTATGAGGAAGATGTGTGGCATACAATATAGAAAACAAGCCAGAAAACCACAAGATATCTATCTGTGTGATTGTACTTAGAAAAAGATACAACAGAACACTCTGCAGAAAGCCATGCAGAGGCATAGACAAAATAGATGATTTCCTAAATCTCTCTCCTGAGGGATGAGGCTCTGCTACCAAGACAACTGGTGATACTTACTCTGCTCCTATGTGCACACAGCACCCTTGAGCAGGTAAAATCATAAATGAGGTTTATATTAGATATTAATTTCTGAAACTGTGAATTGGATAATCATGAAAGTTACCGTGATCAGAAGTAACATTTAAGGAAGATGTTACAGAGGAAGACCAGAAATGTCTGAAACCTTCCCTTCCTTCTCCTGCAATAACTTATTCTTCTTTTAATCTGGTTGCTATCTCTGGTAGTCTGAATAGATCTGCATGCAATTAATTTCTGAGATGAACCAATGAACCATCACCCATGTATGAAGGGCAGCCATGTCCTCATACATCCTCCATGTGCAAATTACAAGAGGAATGGTTATACATTTAAATGAAAATAACTATTCTCCTTCTAACAAAGCACTCTCATGTGCAAGTCTGTTGTCCATAGCTTGTTTTTCAAGGTGATTTAAATCCCTGCAGAGCTCACCGAGGAGATACAACCCTGATTCTTCCCATGGACATTTAGCTGAATCAGCCAATGAACGTGCTCATGCTATACATCACTTTGGCACCATTAAAGAATTATGGGACATCACATGGTCTTGCAGAAATTAATCACTGCTTAACAGTCTGTGCTCATGTGTTTATGAAGTCGTTTGAAATATCTGCATGCAGCCATTAGTACTCTGAGGAGAGTGTATATGCAGTTAATGAACCACAGCCCTATGTTACAGCTGAGATAGATAGTTTTCAAATTGATAATTAATATTTTGGATGATTGCTTTATGCTATCTGCATTGCAATGATATTTCCAATCGTGCCTAAATACGGAGTAGTGACAGTTGTATTCTCACATAAATACACAAGCACTTACTATACCAAAATAATTAAAGCTGACATTTATATCTAAGTATAAAAATGGGCGAAATCCTCTTCAGTTGCACCAAAAGTATATATTTAAATAATAATGCTCCAGAAACCAGAGAATAACTGCAATATTTTATTGATCAGGCTAGATTAAGTTTCACATCTTTCTAGTCTATCTTTCTTTTCAAATTAACATTTTGAACACACCTCCCTAGAACATGGTGACATGTACAGAAAATTTTCTGCCTCAGAAGCATTTAGCTACACCTCCTTTAATGTTGAAGCACGTTTGTGTATAATTCAGACCACATTTAGCAGAGTTGGATTTGGCGGAGGAAAGAAAGTTGCTTGTTTTAAAGAACAAAGTCATCAGGTTCTTTATGGGACTTTTCAAAAAATAGCCCACCTCTATGTACTCACCTTTTTTTATACACTTCAGCTTGTGTATACACTTCAATTTAAATTGTTTTAAATGTGAATTTCACTGAAATAAAATTATATTCTAGTCAAGAAGAAATATTGGATTATTTAGTCTAACCCTAGATTTTTGAAATATGTGTAATGGCAAAATCCCACTGAGGAACACTAAAGGTTTTCATGTAATCTCCACTGTTAATAGAGCTGCTCAGATGGTGCAGATACCCAGCTTCCTTCTCTCTGGCAAGATCTGTATGGACAGATTTGGGGGCAGGTGTAGTGAGAAGCAACTGAAGGTGCCAATACTGCACATCTACCCAGCAGCTCACTCACGAGTGCTGCTGTCCTGGTTCGCCAGGTCTGCCCTTGTCCCCTGTTCCCAGAGGAGCAGGTCCTTCTGGAAAGCCAGAGGATTTTGTTTCAGGGCCTCAGTCTTCCACCATTTGATGGAAACCCAGGCAGATCTTGAGTTCTTGAGCAACTTGGCAAACACGCTTTCAACAAGCCATGTCAGGCTCAATGAATCTTTTTTTTTTTTACTGATAAAGCTTTTTGGCTTTAAACTGTCTAATGAACTGAGTATAAAGCAGTTTCACACCCAGCAATTTCAGGTTTTAGAAAAACACAACATACAATATGCCGTCAACCCTGGGATATTATTTTCACGCTACCTAATCCTAGACAGATGCCTAGTCTAGCATTCATACTTAGCTCCACTGCAAGACTTTCATTACATATAAAAGAAAATCTGAGCTTTCTTCATAGCACAGTGAAATTTAATTGCAACTGTCTTAAACAATATGTAAAGCAGTTTTGAAAACAGGCTTTTTTTGGATAGGAATGACACATTAAAACTAAATTGTAAAAGTTATTAGGGCAAAGATTTAATTGCACCTACTTACTGTCTTGTGGCAGACATCTAGAAATGGACATGGACATCAAGCCTACCTCTGGCTTTTAACTATTGCATTAGAGATTTTTTAGCATTTTAATAGAGTATACAAAATGTATTTCAGTTACTATAATCAGCTATGTCTAATTTATTAAGTAATTTGGACGATTAGGAGCAATCATAATATCAAAGCAGTTGATGTTGAGGGCACTGTGTCTGTTGCAAGTCATTCAGGGATTTATTCTGGAAAAAATTTCATTTGTTACTCTGGACTGGATGTCCTCACAAAGCACACAGCTGGAGGCTGTCTCAGGAAGAAGTGACAGCCTGGGCTTTGCATCCACGTTGATGAGCACATGGAGCTGAGCTATTGGTTTAGCTTTCCCCTGAAAGAAATCTAGATTGTGTGGCAGCAACAGGGACAACAGCTTCAAAATCATATTTTTGTCTGAAATAAAATGCTAAAATTAATTTTGAATTGATTTTGAAATTCCTTGTGTTCTGGTTTTAGCTGAATCTTAATTACAAAGTAAAAAAACAAAAACAAAAACAAAACAACTTCTTGTATGGACTTTATTATTTCAGCTTTGAGCCCTGGCATTGGTCAGAAACCACAAAGTTTCTATGAGGACTTCACAAGTTTGTGTGTGATTTTAAAAGCTCACTGTAAAAAAAGGAAAAAACCAAACCCATGATTTCTGGGTAGAGATTAGAGCCGCATAAATGCTTACTTGCTTTTGATGTAAAAAGCTAACAATATTTTCATAAACTGTATCTCTTCAGAAATCTTTGGAAGAGCCATATCTTATTTCCAGGACCAATTATGCCTAACTGGGAGAAGGGAGGTTATTGTTAAAACTGTATGTTTTCTAATTAAAAGCTTAAAAAAATATGGCAAGAAATGCAGTGTATTAGTTGATCGTTTACTGTTTACTTTGTTAGGTTTAATTTCTAAAGATATTATGAATGAGAGTAGTTTCCACAAACAAGAAGTTTCAACAAACGAAATTATTGCAAACAGATCCCCTACTCAGGAACATCTCAACAACAATTCACTTTCGTGTGCTCATGTACACGTACTCTTCTGAAACAAAACTTATGGTCTCACTGCTTCACTGTGAAGATATGCTTCATAAAGATATGCTTCACAAAGCTTTCTCTTTCCTATTACCTATCAAACCATACGCAGTGCAAATTGAAACACTCCACACAACCAACAAACACCTAAGCAAGTCGTTTTTGATGACATAACAATTTTTTCCCAAATTTTCTTTTAATCTTGTCCATTCTGTTTTCTAAACCCCAAACATATTAAAAAAATTGTTGGGAAAGTTTAAAACAAACCCTACAAGAAGTCATCCAAAATATATATATAGCTTGCTTTGCTAACACAAACACTAGGGTATCCCACAGTGAAAAGCTGTGAAAAATTGGTAATCAGACACACAGGATGCACGTGGTACCCTAGTGGATGTGAAAGAGAAGCCAGACTGTATTTTTATTTGTTGGACCTCCAAGGGGGCTTTACAGAATCAAGGAACCATAGAATGTTGAGGAGCTGGAATGGACCTTAAAGATCATCTGGTCCCAGCTTCCCCTACCATGGGCTGGGTCACCTTCCACTAGACCAGGTTGCTGAAGGTCTTATCCAACCTGGCCTTGGACACTGCTTGGGCTGCTGTGCCACTGTGGAACATCCACAACCTTCCTGGACAATCTGTGTCTCACCACCCTCAAAGTAAAGAATTTTTTCTTAATACCTAACCTAAATTTCCACTTTCAACTTGTACCCATTACTCCTTGTCCTGTCACTACAGTTCCTGATGAGAAGGCCCTCTCTGTTATCCCTGTAGGCACCTTCCAGATAATTGTACAAAATATTATAATGCGGTTAAATAAACATTTTTTTTTCAGTCTTATACTTTCAAAACTGAATTCCACTTTCAAGATATTTTTAAAGGAAATCCTTAAGGAAAAACAAAACCCAACACACCATCCAGAGATGCTTATCCTGGAGAGTTCCCTTCCAGACATCAGTTATGCAGGACATGACAGATAACTGCCAGTTTAAGAACCATCTTGAAGCTTCTTATTAAAGAGTTTGCATCTGAGAGTGAGAATGAAGGCAGTGGGAGATGGTTAATATGAGAGAACTCATGCATGTGTCCTTTTATCCACAAACAAGTGAACTATGAAGGAATTGCAGAGCACAACAAGGCCACATGAGTATTTGAGCAACTGTGTATAAAAAGCTAAAACTAAACTAATATGGCAAAAATACTGGCAGTTTGAGACTACCTTCTGAAAAAGGGAACAATGGGGACCAAAGCAAACCTCCCAGGTTACTTAAGACTGATAATGTTTGATTCCCAATCAGTGGTAGGTAGAGATGCTTTATTCTCAAAATCTTAAAAGAGGTATAGACAAGGTACAGGATGAAATAAAAAAAATATTTTCTTCTTTTAACAAATGGAGAACTGCAGCAAGAATACACACCTTTCTTCACAGCATATTACAATATAAGGCAACTTACTGCAGGATCTGAGATGTGTTTTTCCTTTAGAATGTGTCATAATGATTTTTCTTCTCCATTTTTCTATGTTTGTTTGATGACTTCCTTGCAGCTGCCAGACAACAATGCATTTCTATCTGAAGTAGCAAAATAAGGTGGGAAATAATTTCCTCATGCTATTTCTGTATTGCTTGTAAATCTAAGCCTTCCTAGGCACAAACTGCACTGCATGGGCTGGGAAGTGAATACAACCTCATATACAATCATTTCATGCCTCAGTTATGCTCGATTTTTCATGCTCTTTGAACCTTAATTTAACTGTGAAGTTCACTTAATTAGAATTTGGGCTTTGGGAGTGCTTTTAAAGAATGTGTTTGTGTTTTGATTTGTTATTTAATCTTGTTTTCCAAGGGTAATGAAGAAACCCTTCAGGACTGAACTGAGTGGCCAAGTATAGCAAAAGGAATTTCTTTCACATTTCCTTCATCCTTACTTCATTAAACTGTAATATTTCCTTGTTTGAGGCATTACCACTTTTATTCCTTGTAGAGTACTTGTGGCTGATATGCCTCATCCCAAGAAATTATTTCAATAAAATGCAGACTTCAAGTTACCTCTAAATTTAACTGCAGTACTCTATCAAAAAGAACTTAATAAAATAATGAATTCCTGAAATCCACAACTTGTCAATCAAATAAGAATAACTTATATTTCTGAGCAAAGGTAAATAAAAGTTACATGCCCATCAGAAAGGAAAAAAAAGAGAAATCAAGAGTTTTGAAATAAATATAAGTTCTCTCATCATCTCTAATTGTCACTTGCTGTAGATGTCAAACTAGTAGAGTAGCAGAATCTAATTTCCTTGTTTGATTCACCATGAAATTAAACTGAACTGACAATTTTTATTTTCACCTGGCAAATTCTTCCAACACTATTTAATCACTAGCTAATCAAGTACAGTTATCTGCTG